>LAST02008623.1:0-10427 GCA_001273305.2 Sterkiella histriomuscorum
AACCCCAAAACCCCATCAAATAGAATTAAGACTAATTTTAATTCATTTAAAATTTTAATGAAACAAATTATTCATAATTGTACTTAAAAAACTTTTTAATTTTATATCATGAATACTATTACTATTATTAGTGAGGTTTAATATCTATTTCTCTTTAATTTTGATTTTATAAATTTGTGTCAGCTTTCTTTTGATATTTTTCAATTTTACGTCTTTCATCAAGGCTTGTACCATTATTGATAAGTGAACTTTTTCCATAATTTGGTATTTATAAATTGCAGTTATCACTCATTCTTCTAGTTTAATTTTATTGATTAATAGAAAGATTTCCACTGTTATAGTTACTTCCATATCCCATGCCAGTAACATGAGAAGTATTTTGAGTAGAACCTGCTGCACCTTATGAATATATTCCTTCCTCATGTATAGTTGATGAAACGCCTGAATTATTTTTACCTGCTACCTGCTATTAACCTTACTTATAGAGCTAAATTCTTTGTAACAGTTCATTTCTCTAGTTATCTTGAAGATTCAATCTATGTGATTTCTGTATAAATGCTTTTTGCATAATATCATTTTCAATGTTGAGCAATCTTATTTCCTCTTCTTTGTTAGTATCAAGTTTTTCTAATTAGTCTTAAGAAGAACCTGTTAATTTTGAGGGTGAACTACTAACATTATTACTGTTCTATTAAATGCTCTTAATTTATTTAATTACAATGTCGTTTGTTTAGTTGTCACTGTCCAAGCTAATCTTTTTTAGATGAGGAAAAACATGAGTACTTTAGCAATGGTTTAGATTATTTTAGAGTTTCTTTAGAGGAAGGTTAGTTAATGTAGTCCCAGATGAAAATCTCTTCATTCTTGGCTACCCTCCGATAATAATATTTGAAGACACAGCTGAAACAGAACTCTATCTTTAATTATGATTACCTTTTAAAGTTCCAAGTTTAGAATTCTAAGAAGATGATCGTACTGGTATTGGGAAATTGAAATTGGTAAACATAAAATCATTTGTTGAAGAGCTTTAACGGATGTTTTAAATAGGTGACTAAAACATACTATCTTTATAAATACCTAGACCTTGATTATTAAGTTGTGGATGCTTATCCATCTCTGATAAGAAATTTTAGAAATGACTTAACAAGTCTTTCTTAGAATCCTGACCACATATACAATCATTCTAACCACAATAGCAAAGTGAAGGAGGTCTACTGTTATATTTAAGGCTTAATGTATCTTAAGATGACTGTTTATTATGAGTTACCTATTATTTGAAGAAAAGGGCATTTGGTAAACATTATTATTTACTCTACATCTAAACTTGATTGTCAACATTATGATACTTTTAAGATTCTTATATAGTTTATTTATCTTAGGCATTTTTATCATTTCTCTTTTTTATATTTGCTAGTTAACCATTGTATAAGTTTTTTGGGCTTATAATTTTAGTTAGATTCTCTGAATAGTCAACTCCAACTGAATAATCATCCTATATACTGCTTACATTGACGCTTTAATTATGATTGTTTGCAATTCCTTATAACCTACTATTCACTCTTTATCTTTAATCTTTTCCTTATAAGAATTGCTATGCAATATTATTTTCCTATTACATGCTCATTTGAGACATTGTTTTCATCATTAAACTTTTAAATGATGACAAGGTTTTAGTCATTGACATTGCTTCTAAGTCATTTTGTTAATAATGCTAGTTAGCTTTTTACATATGAGCATTCTACTATTTTTCATTGTTATTTACTATTTCCTCTTTTCTCTTGTCTTAATAGTATCTATTCAATCTTTCTTAAATCCTCTTAAATTCCTCGGTTTAAACAGGTTTCTTAATGATATGTATCTCTTAGCCAGGCTTTCTGGTATCATCAAGCAAAATATTATTCAAATCGATTGAGGGTTTTTGTGAAGTTAATCTATTTTCAATATTATCAAAAGGAATGATAGCTGCAGTACTCTTAATTTGATTATCTAATTTGAGTTTTAAATTTGTAATTTATGGGGAAGCACAATCTCCTTAATTATAATTATTAAAATTATTGCTTGATCTGTTTCTTCCATTAGCAACACTATTTAAAGATTTGAATGTTTAAATATCTTTATGCTGTTGCTCTTATTCAATAGAAACAAGAAGTGGATCTTAAACTGGGCTTAACATTATTTGTTATTCTGACAATTCATAATTGTTCTAATAATTACTTTGTATCAATTTGTTATTCTCTTTATTTGGCATAATATTTTAAGATTATTTTCTATAGTGAGCATTCTTTCTAGATTTTGACTTTTTAAGATCTTTAATTTCAAACACATTCTTTTAAGGCTAATTATGAAGATTTTTTCTTGTTACAGACTTCTTTAATTACTCTTTACCTCTTTATAATTCATTCAATCTCCTTAATTCCTAGATTTTTTCTTAAGTCTTCTTTTTTTTATTTTTACCCTTATCAACATTCTAATTTTTAGGTGAGCTAAGATTTTCTTATTCTTACTCTTAATGATTAAAATTACGAATAAAATTTTATTGATTATCATCCTCACTAACAACATCTTCTAATGTACTCTTATAAACATAACATTACTACTTATTATAAACTTATGGAGAAAAGAACATTAATGCCTTTTAGTCTTGAGCTTGTATTAAACCATTTGATCCATAGTTATCTACTTTAAAGTTTTTATAATCACTGAAGAATTCTTGCTATTACTACTGATTGTTGTTTTAATATTCCTCATTTTATGAATAGTAGTTATACATGTTTTAGTTATGATTAATGTTGGAGAATTAGAATTGGTTACTAAATCTCTAAGTATTGTTGTTATTTGTGTTAGAACTTACAATAGATAACTTATGTTAGTGATTCCAATTCATAGTATTATTTTTAGAGTTACTTCTTGATAAAGTTCTACTGATTCTTTCCCCTTTAATTACTTATCTTCTTTGTTTGTAGTTGCTAAAGTCATTGTTATCTATCATATATTCAATCAACTTATTTTCTTATATTTATCTCGGACTAATCAGTATTTGATTTTAATTGGGTTATTAATTATCTGGTGATAGTTCATTTCTATTAAGCTAGGCTTGATTCATACTTACTAAATTTATCTAATTTTATTCTTAAGGCATGTTTTAGTTTTGACCATAAGCAACTTAATTTTGGTAGTTTTCTATTTCCCCTACATTTGATTAATAACTATTCTTTCTCGTATCATATTAATTTTGAATATTAAACGAGGGATCTTATATTAAGTTCTATTATTACATCAGTTAATTATATTAGAAGACTTAATTGAGATTCTAGTTTACTAGCTATTATGCAGAATTATATTGGTTTTATATATCTTAAGGATATATACGCTGTGGTGAAGGCGATATTGAGCCCAAACCAAAAGGATTATTTAGAATTTAACTATTAGCTGCTGAAGATATATCTGACTTTTAAATGAATGTTTCTTAATTTATTTGGGAATTCTAGAAAGCTTGAAAAATTCCAGGATTAAAATTACTACATTGCTAATATGCCCCTATCTTTTTCATTTCTTAACAATTATGACAACAATTACACGAATCCTTTTAGATGCCAGAATTATTGCTTAACAATAATCCAAGTTTATTTGTTTAAACAGTACCCCATCCGCTATTTTCTTCTAAAATACTATCTTTACTTTCAGGAATGGCAGCAAGCGGTAAATTATTATAATCTCTGAAATTTCTTGGAGATTTTGTTTATCTATCTAAATCATTGAACTGTCCCATTCCCCCATTTTACATCATAAATGTGAAATACTACACCATCATATTTTACATAAAGGTTGGGTCATTACTCATGTCAATTGATGTTGTAGCTTAGACCTGTTAGAACATCTGATAAAATTAATTGAACATCTAGAAGTATTCTGGGCTAATATCTGGTGTGAACTAATCAATACCTACCATATTCTAATTATTATTCATAAATCCACCAAGATTTGTATTTGACATAGGTGTCATTAGATTTGAGTTTTCACTACCTGGTGAAGTAAAATTGTTTTATTAGTTCTATTGCTCATTTATAATGCTTTACCTGAACATATTTTTCAAATCAGTGTTACAAAATTATTCTTAAAAGAGATTCTTAGCTTAGCTGTCAACTTGATAACTAATTGGTGTCTATTAAAGAAATTTATTGCTATGAGGTGTAGGAGTGTATTCCATGGTCTCTTTTGTATAGGTAGGTTATAGTGTCTCTGTTCTTTATAAAGGCTGCATCACAAAGGGTTATTAGGCAAGACTCTATTAGGTATTATGTGGATTAAATGAATTCTGACTTTAGCTTCTAATCAATTCTTCATTTAAAGATGACAATCTATTTAGAGTTAAAGTCTTCTATAATGTGTTTGTAGTATTATTTTCATCACTCTCTGTAGTCATTGGATACATGCCTAATATGCCTTACATTTTCTCAAGAAAATCATGATTATTTTGCATTTAATCAAAGAGATTTTAGAATTAAGTAGGATCTATTTGACTTTGATCTTTCTCGGGAGGTTGATTCATCATAAATAAACTAGAAGAACTTGACTTTGAATGTACTTAATTTAATAACGAGCTTCTACTGCTTGCTGTTGTAAATGAAGGTTAGAGCTACTATAGTTATATCAATGATTGCATATTATTATCGTTTTATTACTGTATAATTGCTGGTTACAGTATCTCTTAATTCATTTGAAATTTTTGTTAATAATTTGACATTTTTAATAATTTAAAAGTTTAAATAAGAGTTGTTATTAATCATTAATTTATGAATATAACTTAAGATCAAATCTGGTTTAAAAGTTAAGAATTAATTAAGAAAAAATTCTCGAAAATAAAAGCTACTACTGGTGGGGTTTGAACCCACGACCTTCTGCGTGTAAAGCAGACGTGATAACCACTACACTACAACAGCAATGTTAACATCCTACCATAAAAGGGTCATATAAATCGGATTATAAAAATAGAAGAGTGAACAATTCAAACTTAAACTTCAGCTAATGACACATAAATACTACTTGAGAATTTCTTTCTAGTAAATATTATGAATATTCTTAAATTATATGAATTATACATTATTACTAAAATTATAAATATTTATTAATTTTATTAAGCAAATAATATCATCAATTTAATAATAACTATCAATTAAACACACATACTCATTTATTGATCAGTTTTAACTGAGGGTTTCATCAGTAGATGAAGCACCTCCAAACTCATTTTTACCAACGTTACTTCCTGATTTAAAGCTTGCTGCACCGCTTGATCCTTACTTTTGGTGGTGAGCTCCCATGAAACTAGTTGCTGTATTTCCCAATAAACCTCTCATTGAATTTTATACATTAGTTGAGAGTGGAAGGGAAGATGGGTCAACCTTTTCAATATCTCTTTGGCCATCACCAATGAATTTTGCAAATCCTGATGGGAATGCTTAACTAACAGTGACACCAGAGTTTTCTTTTTGTGCAGTTCCTTTAAGTAAATGCTATCCAAATGCAGTTGAATTGAACTTGCCAACATAACTACCAGAAGTACCTGTAACTCCAGTGCCAGTTGAACCACCTTGACCATAAAGGAAACCTTTTCTATTTTTATCACTCTTTAGTCTCTCATTCTCTTTCAAGAGTTGTTCGTTTCTTCTTGAAATTCTGTCAAGTTGTTCTTATACTTCTTACTTTTGAGTAGCTAAGAAATCTTTCTCAAGTCCCCACTTTGCTCTTTCCTTCTCAAATTCAAAAATCATAGTTGATCTTCTGTTTTCAAGCTCTTTACATTTTTATTCAATTTCGTTTATTTTCTGTTTATAAACTTCTCTATCTTTTTCAAGAGCTCTTTGATGATCAACTATTCTTCTATCTCTCTCTTACTTGAGTTCATCAATCTCTCTTGATAACTTTTACTCATTTTCTAGTAATTCATTGACCTTCTTTTCCATGCTGCCATGATCTGTCATCTTGTCTCTCTGCTCTAGTTAGAGTCTGCTTTGTAATTATCTATTCTCTTTCTCAAGATATTTGCATTTTTCATTGTAATCAGAAGCTTACTTTTAAACCTACTCAAGTTGATCTTTCATTTATTGTCTGAATTTTTATTCAAGACTAGCGATTATACTTCCATTGCTATTCTCTTTGTGCTCTTTATCCATTTGGTTTCTCTTGTTAATTTGTTCCATTGTTTATTCAAATTTCTTGTGAGCTTCTTACAAATCAGCCTTGGCTTGTTCTTTTTGTTACTCAAGGAAACTGCATTTACCTTCCCAAAGAGCCTTATCCTTATCATAAGTTGATTTTATTTCAGAATAATCTCTCTCTAATTCAATTAGAGCTTGCTTTAGTCTCTCATTATCATTCATAAACAATTCTCTGTCCTTTCCCACTTAATCAGAAGCAAGCATTAGTTGCTCTTTCAAGTGATCAATTTCTTGCTCATACTTAAGTCTTATCTCATCTTTCTTTTATTCAGCATTTTAGAGTTTTTCTTCAAGCACAGCTCTCTCTTTTTGAATCTCAGATACCTACTTTTGATAAATGTTCTCTTGTTCTTTGAAAGCTTTTCTCTTTTACTCATACTTTTACTCAGTCTATTCTCTTTATTAATTCATTCTCATGATTGTCTCTTGCAAGTCTTATTGATATTCTTGCTTTTATTGCACCAATCTTTCGTCATACTTGGTACTAACTTCATCGTATTATCTCTGTAAATCATCAATCTTCTTCTGTTGGAACTCAAGTTTTTACTTGTACAAGGCAATTTCTCTGCCGTCTTCAAGCTTCTTTTACATAAATTCATCAGTGATTTCTTGATTTTTGGTTCTTAATTGCTCAATTTTATCATTAAGTTTGGTCTTCTCTGCTTGATATTCTTGTCTATACTCTTCGACTTATTTCTTGCGCTTATCTTAATCTTCTACAGAAGTTTCTAGCTTGTTTTTAATAATGGTAAGCTCTCTGTCTTTATTGGTAAGATTTTAATTGAGGGTCTCAATCTTTGTGAAGAGTTCCTTTCTTTCATTGTTGAATCTTTCAAGTTAAGCTTCAATTTGGGAAGCTGTCATATTTTGCTCCTTAGAAAGTCTATCTTCCTTTTCTCTTAAATAAGCTTCAAGAGTCTCAATCTTTTGACTCATAAGAGCATTATCATGATCAAGTTGATTGATTAGATTACCGTTGCGTCTTTCGTTTTCTCTGAGTTCTTCTTGCAACATTTCGATATCTTCTTCATGTTGTTGTTACTCATCTCTGAGTCTTTGATCAAACTCTTCTTAAAGTTGACTGATCTTCTTTTGAGCACGCTCCTTCTCTTCAGCTAATCTATGCTCCAATCTCACCTTATCAATTTCATAGGTGTTTTTAAGTTAAGCAAGGGATTCTTCAGATTTCTCCTGTAATTCACGAAGCTCTTCTTAAGATCTTAGATTCAAATCATCAAGTTCTCTTTCTAGTTATTGGATTTGCATTTTGTATCTGATTTCAGTCTCCTCCAATAACTTAAGTTTCTGAGTATCAGTATTTTTACTCTGATCAAGAGCTCTTTATCTTTGAGTATCTACGTCATGAAGTTGTTAATTGAGATTTACAGTTTCCTTTTCAAATTCAGATTATAGAAGTTTATACTGTAACTCTAACTCAGAGTATTTCTCATTCAATTAATCTACTTGTGACTCTAATGTAGATCTGGTATCATTGAACTTATGTAAGAGCTCACTAACTTCTTATTGATGAATTTCCTTTAACTCTTCAACTTATTTGAATGCAGTTTCCCTACCATTGAGTGATTCATTGGCTCTGTTTTCAACAGCTTTCATCATTTATTCATGACTTTTCCTGGATTCATCAAGTTGTGCTTTGATCTATTGATTCTGCACATCTTTGAATTCAATCTTCTGTTTGAATATGGCCAATTCCTTCTCAAACATATTCTTCATGGTCTTAATTTCTTCTTCTCTTTCCTTGAGTTGTGATTCGAGTTCTTCCTCTTTTTGTCTTGCTAACTCTTTGAGATCTTGCAAATCAAACTGTAACTTCTCGTTTTCATTGCGGTTCTTTGATTTTAAGTCATCGATAGTTCTCTGCATCTCGTTGTATTAGGATTGACTCAAAGTCATGTTGTTCTTCATGTTTGCTTAGGAATCCTCCCATCTTTGCTTCTCATAGGTGTATTTCTGTTCAATATCATCATGAGATGTTTATAGCTCTAATAGTCTCTCAGTAGTCTCATCAAGTTTGACATTAAGCCCTTTGATTTGTGCCTCATACTTCTATTGAATTTCTCTCGCCCACTACTAATGATCTTTCTTTTCTCTCTTCAACTCAGTAGAGTACTCATTCTCCTTCTTTTGATAGTCTTGGATGGTTCTCTCCAAGAATTCAATCTTCTATTCAAGGAGTGCTTTTTCTTTTTCGTTTTCACTCTCGGTTTAATAGACCTTACGTTACAAATCGTTTGCTAGGGAATCTTGAGATGAGAGTTTATATTTGTAATCTTCTATTTCACGTTAAAGCTCTTTCTTTTAACGGTCTGCTTTCTCATAGAGTTCTCTCTCAATACTGAGCTTTTCTTGTTAAAGTCTATCAAGATTTTCTCTCAAACTCTATTCAATAGCACTAAGTTCAGCTTTATCAACTTCAGCTGATCTTAACTTTGATTCGAAATGTTCTTTCTCTCTGATGTGATCAGTTTTCAGTTCTTTTAGCTAGACCTCAAGATTTTTATGTTGTTCTTACTGAATGGTTGACTGTAAATGCAACTCATTCATAATGGTTTTTGTGAAAAAGTCTGCGGCTTCAGTGATAGCTCTTTGAGTAAACTCCAATAGAATCATTCTTCTGTTAGGGCCTGGAGGACCATTCTCAAAGTAGTACTGTTAGAATGACATAATATCTTTCTCATATTCAAGGAAGCTACTGAACTCCTTGTTTTTGAGTCTTCTCTCAATAAAACTGTAAGTTTCTTGTAAGAACATCTAACTGGCATGAATAGATTCACGTTCGTTTTCATCTTTAATTTGATTGTATAAGGTTTGCATCTTGTTCTTTAACTCTTTGATATATTCATCTGCAACATTTCCAACTGCTCTTTTAGTGAACAATTCTAGTGCTTCCTTCTTTGCATCTGAGTAACATTCCTTAAGTTCTTCGTCATCTATTGGTATCTTTGGGATAACAGAGTCTCTTAATAAAGTTTCGAATCTCTGCATACTCTCTTCAATGGCTTTGTGACATTCGCTTTTGCAGATATATGACCAGGCATTTTCGATGTTGGGTACAACACCATTGTTAATAGATTAAACATATGATTCTGCGAGTGTTGCCATCATATGTCCAGTGAGTTTTTTACCGTTTAACATCTTCGGTTTAATTCTGTTCATGACTTTGCGTCTCAATGTCATGACTTATTCTATGAATTCAGGTCTCAACTCATCTAGATCCATGTTTGCCAGGTTCTACAAGTTCTCTTCATTGGTGAGTGGTCTGATCATGGTGCAGCAATCTCGCTCCTTGAAGAAGCTCTTCATTAATCTTCTGATGCGGTTCTTTTACTCTACGTTGTCAGAGAAACCCTTCTGGATCTCAAGGGCTTTCTCTAAGTAATCTTTGGATGTTATCGATTCACCTTCTTAGTCTACTAATTACAGAGTGAAATCTCTGACAATCCACATAAAAGATGGAAAGTAAGTACCGTACTCTTCAGTATCTACATCATCCCCACCTCTAGATTTAATATGAATGTGTTTGGTTAGGTTGATCACCAGTGACAAATTTTACAATGCGCTTTCATCTATGCTGCCCACACTATTGTACAGGAAGAACGAACTCAGCAGAATAGCGAGTGAGAATATTCTCACATCGTGGTTGGAGTCTTCATCCAAAGCACCTAAACCTTCTGTGTCAACAATTAAAACATTTATTGGTTCGCCATCGGGAGTTGTCCCTGGTACTGGTTTACCCCATAACCATAATCCCTAAAAAAGCAATATTAAAGATTTTATGTGTTTTATACCTTAGTGCAGGGGTTGATAGTTGGTCCAACACCGAATCCGTTAGATCTGTTGAGGAGCATTCTGTTTAAGAGATAACTTTTACCAGTTCTATACATTCCAGCCACTGCTACCAAACCTATTGGTCCATCTATACTCTTCAAGATCTCAACTGCTTCTTGAGTCAAAACGAATTCTATAGTCAATTTATAAATATATCATAGTAGCAATATGTATTTAGTTGCTTACTTCTACTATCTGGATCATAAATAATAAAGGGGATAGCATCCTCTTGGAAGACAGGATTATCAAATCTACTTGACTACATTTTGCAATATATTTTCAATTTTAAATTATTTCAAATTCAAATTTACCAATTAACAAATAGGTATCTATTCGTTCACTTGGGGTTTTGGGGTTTTG
>LAST02008629.1:0-11123 GCA_001273305.2 Sterkiella histriomuscorum
CCCCAAAACCCCATAATTTAAATTAAGTTTTAAGTGGATTTCCAGTAATAAATTAAGTATAATCATATAAATAATTATTATAAAACAAAACTATTTATACATTAAATTATCTATAATGGATTTGAATAGCAAAAATAGAGACACTAACCATTATATGGAAAAAACTAAATCTAGTTAAACCAATAAGAATCTTTAGTCTAATTATAAATAATAAATTACAAAGCTACAGTAGTACAATTCAATTATTCTAATAATCTCGTTAATAAGTTTGGTTTAATTGACATATGGCTAAATTTAGTTAAAAAATCTTGTTAATTACAGGAGCGAATATTAATGCAAACAAGAAGGATGTGATGTATTAGATTATTTTTCGCATTTTGACGTTTCACTAAATCATTTTGGTTCAAACTTTTTAGTCGATTCTAGAAATAAAAAGATTGCATTCCTTGCAAGATAAAGTAAGTTGTTCTATTTTCAACAGTAATTATTTTTTATTAATATTGAGAAGGAGAAACTTACAACAAAATTAAGATTCAAAATAATTTGTAATTTGTAATCTTACACTATTAATTATAGCTAGTTTGGATAAGAGAAATTTTACGTTTTATTAGTTAGATATAAGTAACCCATATACAACATTTTAAAGAGTAAATGTAAGGCATCAATTTTGTTTTTAATTTTACAAATAAATATTTTCACAGTATTTTAACGAATTTTTTAGGCTTTTGGTACTAAAAGTTTTGATCTCCCGGATTTTACAGTATATGGATTTACGTATTTGGAAGAATCGGCAAGTCCTACACTAGTCGATATAATAGGCTTTGATTAATTACGAAATGAGATTAGAGTTATTAAAGTATTTTATACTGCAGAAGACACTGTAAATGAAATACCGGCAAGTTTAACAATGCCATACTACAAAGTAGTAGCAAAAGATGTAAATATCGTTGAAAATCTGATTGACGGATAAGGAGGATTCGTATAATGGTCAAGTATTTCTACAACTGATTTTGGTTTCTTTGAAGTTTTTATTGCAGCTACAGCTTAAAATCCTTATTGTAATTACTATATTTGTTATAATTATAAAATTTAGCGAATGACACTGACTTCTACATTGCAAAATTTAACACAAGATATAACGTAACTGAATGGCATAGATCATCTAACGTAATTGGTGTGAATGAAACGGTCAGAGGACTGTTGTATGATAACTAAACAGAAATATGTTTCATGGCAGTTGAAGTGAAAGTAAATAATTATATGGGAAATGGACCAGTTAATCAAATTTATGCGAATAATTAACTGACTAACTAGACTAATATTGCTATTGTAGCTTATGATAGATATTGTAAGCTACTTGATTTCTTATAAAAATTTATTATAGATGGAAATAGAAGATATACTAAATTATTAGGGGATCCAATATTAAATGACACATTTAAAGGAATGAGTGTGTTCAATATGAAAGTAATAAAAGTTGTCATTTTAATTATATTTAATATAGCTTTATGTTTTATTGTATAAATAGAATATAACTCAGAATATGTGGGATAGGACTTATAATATTTACTTAGCAGAAATAACTTAAGATACTGGAATCGTAAATTAATAAATACTTATGGGTAGTTAAGGATTAAATGATTAGCCTTTAGATATTTAAGCAACAAGAATTGGAGTTTTTATCCTTGCAAGAATAGGAAATTACTTTTGCATTAAAACAGCATGTACCACAGCGTAATAATGGGATACTGGTTATTCTTACACACTGAGTCAAGCTGTTATTTAACTCAAATATGGAACTCCCCTATCAATTATGGAAATCGAGGCTCGTTCTCTACCTAACGTACTATAAAGACTAGTTTACATTCCAACTAGACTTTTCATGCCTATTGTAAATGATTATAAAGCTAATAAGTTGATTTATAAGTTTATTTTTGCTGCTCAAAGAGAAGATAACTCAGGTTTATACTTTGCTACTTATGAAAATAATAATGGATTTTATAGAAACAACTGTCCAGATGTTTCTTGTTCAGTGTGTAATAATTATTAGCCAGCTTATTGCCTTTAATGCAGATATAACATAGCTTTTAATGTTACTGATTACGGTTAATGTTTAGACACTAATTCGATTCTTAAGTTTATTCATGTAGATCCACTTACTAACATGTATTTTAACATGAAATGTTAGGAAACTTGTTTATAATGCCTAAATGCAGTTAATAAATTTAAAGGATGTAATTACTGTGAAAGAAATATTAATGGAGTGATATAAAATTAATATGTACCTGATCCTCCACTTTATACTTGCAATTGTAAAGACACTAATTATATTAGATCAAAATCGGCTTGTCAATCACGTTGTGAACCTTAGTAGTGTAAGAACTTTCACGTATTTTCTAAAAAATATTTTATAGATGCGATTTTAAATGACATATGTTAATCTGAATGTCCTTAAAATTCCTATCCTTTAATAGATTTCAAATCAACTTCAACAGCAATTAAAAGATCAAATACTTAAACATCTATCACATATACAGATGCATTAGTCTAAAAAACCAATAAAACAATAAATCCTGTTGTATTCAATGTTAGTAATAAATTGACGAAAATGCCTTAAGAATTCACATTTAGTTTTTGGGTCATTAAACTTGATGATGGGTCTGGTTTGGTTTAAACATAAAATTTTGACATTTTAAATGCTTTTGGAAGAATTTATTGCATGGCAAATAGAACTGGGCTAACGAATATGCATGATATTAAATGTAGGTTGATTTTAGATAATAAAAACAGTGCTGATGAATTGCCGACTACTATGATAAACAATAGACTTCCATTAAATAAATGGGTAAAAGTATCTATGAGTCTATAATTAACAAATTTGGGTACTTATAATTTTTACATGATTCTAGCTTAAAATGCTTACCCTACTATCATAAATAAATGGTCCTATTCATCATTAAATAAAACAGGATACCTTTAATTACCTTTTTTAAATTAAATCTTTTTAGGAGTAGTGACTACTCCAAATTATAACCCAATCTTTCCTGGTGCTATAAGAGAACTAGTCTTTATTAATTAATGTTTAGGTTAGTTATAATTAGACTAAGATATTTTAAGATCATATAAGGGTTATGGAAATGACAGATACTTATCTATTTTGATATATTATCCAATGAATAAAGATATTTACACGAATTCTTATTAAATCGATACAGTTTATGTCAACGATTATTCAAAACATAATAGCACATCTTATTCATACTACACATTAAATATGAACTCAACTATACCACAGTTTGTTACAGTCCCTGATACTCTGAAACTAGATATTTGGAATGATGTAGCAAACTGTCATTATATTTACACAAGTCCGAGATAAATCTAGTATGTAGTGCTACGTGGAGATTATCTTGCTAAATATATGGATCTTATTGATACTGTATATCCTACAGGTGTTAAAATAATGGAGAGCACAGATAGGATGATTTTATGTTAAAAGAATTGCTCTTGTAGTTAAAATAGTGGAGGATAATAAGGAATATTTTAAATATCTAAAATCACTGCTGTAGGAAGCACTAATATTATCAGTGTTAATACTAATACTGCAAAACCCCCAAAATTTGTTAAATAAGGTTAACATTATGAGTTATGCTATTAGAAAAATACAATAACAGATTAATAAAATTTTACAATTGGATAAATATATATTTGTAAGTAATTTCTAAAATATCTTAATTTAATCTAATTATATTAACTTAAATTATGATTCATTAATCTTAAATGTTTTATAGAGGGGCCTGTAAATTATGTTATGCCTTTTAATAGAGGTATGTAAGTGTTAAGATATGGTACATTTGTATCTGACGGCCCGGATGTTGCCTATTATGATATGATAGCTTTTACAACTTCCCCTAATTGCAGCTATGTTGATATGTCAGTAACATTTAACTTTGACAGAAATATTAACACAACTCACACATGGACTTATTTGTAAGAAATTATAACCAAATTTTAAATCAATATTATAGCACAACTGCCGGAAGATATTTAATGTGTTGGTAATCTGCAGCAGCAAGAGCTTTGAATTATGGTGATACACCTGGCTCACCCTATGTAAATAGTTTTATCTAGGTGAATGATTTTAATTATTATATGGCGATTTAACAACTCTAATTATCAGATAATAGAGCACCTTCCTCTGTGAATTTTTAAGAAAGATATTTAACTCTAAATTTAGAAACTTAATTTTATTTACCTGGAGATATTTTTAGATTTTATTCCGCACCTGGTAATGCTGAGAGGTGCTTCGTTTCAAATTTAAAAACTCCTGTTGACCTGAGATTTTACAATATTAGAGCGTCTGGACTACCATATGTAGAGGGTTTATGGGTCGGCACTAAAGGAATGATACAAAATATAACATCAAGTACAGATGATAACAAATTGCATATGTGCTATAAACCATTGTGTGAATATCTGGATGGTAAAACTACAGATGGTAAGTATAATATACTTTAAAAATAATGTCTCAATTATAGTTAAAAGCTTTGCAGGCATGAAGATTGAATATAACTTCTATGTTAATGAATATCTAAATACTTTTGAAAACTTATACTACTTGGAAATTGAAAAATGGTTTATTGACTTTGGGGGAACAATCGAATATGATGACCTAGTTTATATCAAATTCTTTGAAAATTCTAGTGGGACTGTATATCCAGCTAGTCATCCTATTTTGTAATAATATGGTAAAATAGAGATACAAAGGTTAGGAATAAATAGTGATGGGAATTTAATTGATACAGGTGAGATAGCTTGGTCCTAATACAATTTATCAAGTAAAACTTTAAAATAAGAATAAGGGGATGTGAGTTGTAATTCAACTTTTCATTGTAAATTATTTGAAACTAAATATCCATTATTGCCTGGAGAAATATACTACTTAGTACTTTACTCTTATTCATTTATGTAAAGAATAAATAATGTTAACTATTACTTATTTGGAGATTCTGTTGCAAATACCTCAGCATTATATAAACACTTATTTTTTGTAAGAGATTGGGAAATATATCCTTCTGAAACCGGATTTATAACATATGATTCTTAGAGTTTTATTCTCAAAGGATATAATTTACTCAACTCAATCCCAATTCGATCATAAATAACTAATGGAAATAAACTTACATAGGTTACTTATACAACAGTTGGTATAAATGTGACTTTTGAAATGACAAATAATCTGGAATGCTCAGTTAGAAAAAATCCATCAGCTTCTGTCCTTTAATAAGACATTTAGAATGATTAAATAGTAGTAAGCAATTTTAACTTAAATGGTTGTACTTCTGGAACTGTATTAGCATCATTTTATGTTTGGAGAGGAATAAAAAATGAAAGGACAGGAACATTCACAAATATTCATGTGACTAACAAGCTTAATTTTACATTAGGTGAGATTGGTTGTGATTCTTCATGTTTAAGATGTAATGGTACAAGTAATTCAACATGCTTATTATGCAATTACCCTTCTCAAAAATTTTTACATTAAGGAAAATGTTTAGATAAATGTCCTGACTCTTCTCCATTTTATTTAACCTATACCATGTATTACAATACTGTGAAATATTAAGGAAAATAATGCCAAAATCATTGTCCATATGAATATTATGCAGGATATAAATAACATGCACCTAATACTTCTATACCATGCTTAGAATGTTTTGATGGTTGCTAAAAATGTAATCAAAATAGACCTTCTTAATGCACGCAATGTTCTCCAATTAGATATCTGTTTTAAAAAAAATGCTTGTAATATTGTCCAGATCGTGATTTAAGCTATGATAATTATGGCTAGTTTGTGTACTAATATGAACCTAACTACGCAAATTACACATGTTAAGAAACTGAGGATTCAATTACTGCAAATATGTCAAAGATTATTCTAGTTAGCTATGTTGATATAGGCTATAGGAAATCTATTCCAAAAGATAAAATAACTTCAATAAAAGTTACTGTTAAATAATTAGACTTTACTAAGAATCTAACTAGCGTACTTTGGAAGTAAATGGATCCTTACTAAGCCTATTAATATAATGTAACATAGCTGAACACAACAACGGTTAAGAATAAGTTTATATTTAGTGATATTCTTCCTTTAGATAATAACACTGGGTATTTAAGTAGTTCATACGCCTCAATGGCTTTAAGAAGTAACTCTTTCAAATACTCTAGTGAATCTTAAGTATATAGAGTGATATGTAAGGTTGTGGATCAAAGATCGAATTTTGGCTATGGAGTTGGGGAATTAATGGCAAATAAACCACCAATTACAAATCAACTTATTTTTACTTCATCAGAAAAGTATCACAATTATACAATGAAAACTATATTCAATATAACTACTGTAAATTATTCAGCTGATTCAACACAACAGCATTGGTATGATAGTATTGATGACACTGAAAACAAACTTTATTATAAACTTTAAATGACTGCAAATCAAAAGATTTTCCTGATCAAACCTTATACATATCAATAAGAAGAGTTTATTGTTAGATTACCTTATGTAGATGATACACCTATGTTTTTGGAAGCACTTTTTGGTATTTATGCTATGGATTAACTTGCAGGTGTATCACTTAAATAAGCCTAAATAAATATCTCCAATTCTATTGTAGATGGTGATAGAGTAAAAGTGTTGAGAGACTTATACAATCTAACTGTTAATGGAACTATTTATAATGATTCATATTATCATTTGATGATTTCAAATTTCTTTGAGACTTAATTTTATTAACCTTAAGTTCCAACAATTCTAGACACAATTTGCTACTTTGATGCAAATTGTTTCAATGGTGATTGTTAATTGATTGGAGGTGTCTCTTAATGTGTATGTGATGTTGGCTATACAGGAACACTCTGCTAAATGACAATAGAAGAATACTTTATCGCACAAGTACTAACTAATGCTACAATTAATTCAATGGATAATTATTTCCTTAATCATACATATGATGATGCGTATATGTCTGGAGATCTAGAATACGTTGTCATGGTTATGCGAGGACTGCTAAACAATTTTGAAACAATAAATATACAATAAATCAACAAGGGACTTTATTATATGAATAAATGTATATTTGCTCATACTGAGATTGTCTTTGCTTATTAATATGAATATTTCAACGATTTCTATGATGTAATGGGAAGAGTACTTGGAAAAATGAGTTATGATTAAACAGATTTGAGGGTTGGTTATTTAGCTAATGAAATAAATTTGGGAAAATTTACAGAAGAGGAATATTTAAGCTAAGCCTAGGATGTGTTTTTATTATGGAAACAATGCATAGATGAGTTTACAAGGGTTTTACTACTCAGAATGGATATGTTTTAATAAACGAAGATGCAATTTTATTCGTATGTAGGTGATAGCCCCTATATTGAAGTCTATCTAAAAAGAATGCTCTCTCAAGAAATACTTAATGCTACTAGAGCTGGTAATGCAACTACTTTCAAAATTGATGATTAAAGTTCAAATAATGTCGAGTTTAGAGGACCAGCAGGATTTCTTACTGGGATTCCGGATGTTAATGATGTTAGTGATTTGAGAATAAAGTTTATCAAATACATCGCAAGTCCATTTGTACACCTTCCAGAAATTAATAAGTTCGTCGATGGACCGGTTATAGACTTTGAAATTATGGATGCTAACACAAACACTATAGATGTCAACATCTCCTTAAGAACAAACACAACAGGCTACATTTAATATCAAATACCCTACACTTAAATGAAGAATTTCGACCCACAATACTTAAAATGCAAATATTATGACAATTCTACTAAATCTTTCACTTCTAAAGGTTGTGGTATTTAAAGTTATACACCTTCTACTTGTGTGGGTTGTACAGCTTCAGTTGCTACAGTTGTATGTTTCTGTGACCATATTATCAGTACTAGCAAAGGAAGCGGTATGTTAACTGTAATGTTCGATCCAACAAACGATACCATAGATGCAATCCCAAAACTGGGTATATACACAGATTTCTATGGCATGAACTTCTGGAAGGAATCATTTGGTTTTATTGTAGTTATTGGTGCCAGTGTTGTATTCTTTATTGGCATTATATTCGCTATTATCTTTGATATCAGGCCACAGAAACGCATCAAGCATAAGCTATTGGTTGATTTCAGAAATATCGATAGGTATGGTCTCAATAATGACAATGATGATATGCATGATGAGATAGGGTTGAAACAAAACAACACAACTAAAGGAGGTGGTGGTAAGACTACCATACATCCTGATGAAGAGCTGAAGGACGGTGAGATGTTCCAGCCAATGGATGATGATGAGTTATTCAAGAAGACTGGTAAAAATGCCAAAAATAACAATTATTTCGATACTATTGGTAATAAATAAACACCTACTGCTGGTGGTGTTAGTGCTAAAACTAAAGGCAGTAAAAAGAAGAAAGCAGGTGCTGATGATCATGTCGCAATATTTGAATATGATAATGCTGGTAATATTCCCGCTGTTGGTAAGAAAAAAGTGCCGATGCAGAAGAAAAACTCGAATTAACAAAAAAAGAACAATGGCAAAAAAGTTAACAATGATAATGATGAAGTAGTTGATTTAGACAATAATGATGAAAGTTATCTATAGGATAATTCAACTGTGATGATGAACTAAAATAGACATTAAATGAGGAATTAACTTTCAAACAGACCTAATGCAATTAATAATGCCCTAGGTGGTGGTAATACTGCTGGTATGAGTGATGCTGTCATGGATGTTGAAGATGATTAATCACCAAGAAATCAGCAACACCACTATGAAGGTGGATCAGATGAGGAGAAAAATGATAAAGATACAAGTAGCAATTAACAATAACCACAACCTTCTGATAATAACACCAACAATAATAGTAATAATGGTGGTGATGATAACTAATCTAATCCTAATTTATTCAATAGAGTGCCAAT
Source organism: Sterkiella histriomuscorum (assembly GCA_001273305.2). Lineage (NCBI taxonomy): Eukaryota > Ciliophora > Spirotrichea > Sporadotrichida > Oxytrichidae > Sterkiella > Sterkiella histriomuscorum. The sequence continues at coordinate 8,983 of LAST02008629.1, forward strand.
CAATTAATCCAAATAGAAGAAAGGTGGTACTTCCAATGATTTTGGTTAGAAACAAAACCAAGATTAACTTCTTGACAATAACAGCAACTCACAGTAATATGATAAAGATGATGATAATTAATCACAATTATTCGGATTGGATGCTGGTGATAAAGCCAAGAAAGGTAGAGGTGTAACAACCAGAGATAAACCAGCAGTAACCAATAATTCTAAGTTTATCAACCCATTGGTTAATCTTGGCGATACTAATTAATCTAGCAATGCTATGAATAAACGCAGAAATGGGTTGGAAGATATCACTGATAATAATGATTATGAAGATGCTGCTGGTAGTTAATAGCCGGCTGCTTAGACTGTTACTGTAGCCAGTGATGTTGATGATATGATGAGAGCTAATTTCTTTTAGGGTGGTAAGAAAACTGGAACAATTGGTGGTGGTATGCGAGCTACCAAGAAAAAGAAGAAGACTGTGAAGAAAAGAACCACTGTTGGATTGGAGATGTTTGATAATGCTGCTAATGCTAATGATGCAATTGATGAGTAAGTAGATAACGATACTAAAGGTAATGATGCCACTTTGAATATCCCAGGAATCATTGATGATCCAAAAGCATCATCACAACAGTAATCTCATAGATCTAGCACAAATAAGAACAAAGATGATAAATTGAATGATTCCCCAGATATCTTAGGAAAGACTGAATCAGACCAGAGATTACTTACTAATAATAATAATTATACTACTTCAGGTGCGCATGAGTATGAAGAAGAAAAGCCTTAAAAAGTTGACAGTAATTTAGTCACACCTACTCATCAAATATTTTCACCTAAGGCAACACCTAAGAATAAGAATAAAGGAAAGAAATCAAACAAAGTTGATGATAACTTGATGGAAAATGATATTGGAGGTAATACTGCCAACCCTGATAGTGAATCATTTGCTATTCCAAATAAGAAAGTCAGTTAACCCGATAAACCTAAGAAAGCACTCACCAGTAAGGGTAAACACAGTGGTAGCCACACACAACTAGACTCTGATAATTCAACATAACAATCAAGACCAAATTCTCAATAAAAACCCAATGCTAAAACCAATCCCCTTTAGCACACCCCAGGCATGCCAAACTCATTAAAGACACCTCAAGAGAAAATGAATGAGTTAACATATGCAGATGACCCCCATAAAAGATTCCTTAGACCAACCGAGTACAAAAATGTTGAGGAAGAAATTAAAGATTTGTAGCTGACTAAAGAAGAGGAAATGTACACACTCAAGAATATATTTAAGGTAAAATAATATACTAAATAATTTGTGTATAGTATGGTAATCCAATATTAAATCTGTTTTGTGTGGATTCTATTTTATTCCCTCGACATGCTAGATGGACACTGTTAATGTTAAACATTATCTTAATTTGGTTCTTCTGCTCAGTGATATATAATAACACTAAATCCCCCTTGACAATCCCTGATATGAGTAAAAATGCGAGTAGTTTAGCATTTACTGATGCTTGGATAGCTCTCTTAGCCCCTGCTGGCAATATTGTTCTTATGTATTTATTCTCAGCATTGTTCAGAATAACAGACTCCAGAATTAAATACTCAGCTGATTTACAAACACTCAAGGAAATGATGTAAATAAATTATTCATTACATAATTAATATATAGGGTTGAATTGAAGAAAGAAATGGCACTAAGATTTATTATGGCATATTTCATTGCATTAGCAGTATTTGCTGCAGTATTTTGGTATGTGATAAACTTCACAGCAACATTTGGGTAAGAATATATTATAATCTAATAATTCTTATAATTATAGTTGGAAAGTAAGTTGGGCATGGTGGTACAGTGGATGCTCAGCTGCAGTATTGCATTTCTTTATATACGACACTATAATCAATTTACTACATTGGCTGTCTTATAAGATATGGAGGAGACTCGGTAGGTTTATAGGGAGTATCAGATCACTTAAATAAGCCAGAGAAGAAGCTTGATGATAATAAGAATATTCAACAATTATTATGTTATAAATTTGGAATATATTATGATAATAAAGACAAAATATTTAGATGGTAAAAATATTAAATTAATTAATTATGCTTAATTTAATTTTTGTATTTTGATGATGGGGTTTTGGGGT
>LAST02008630.1:0-10535 GCA_001273305.2 Sterkiella histriomuscorum
CCCCAAAACCCCAAAACCCCACGACTAAAGAATTTAAAATGGATTTTTAATTAGGTATTTAGAAATATTAAATTTGCTAGACTAAATAAATTATTATATTTATTTTAAATTAGTAGGCGTATCCATTTTAAAATTCATAAGTTTCAATCTTGTGGAGTGTAACTTAATCTACTATCTGGAGATTATTATAGTGTTTTATCAAGCAATTCTTAAATAGGTGGTAAATCTTTATTTTCTTCGAGACATCTGTAAATGATGTCCTCTTTATTACTTCTGGTCAATATCTATCTAACATCTTTTACTCTACTTGTCACAATTTCCTTCAAAAATGGTATTAATTGTTCCATCACAGTATCGTCCATATCATCGTACCAGGACTCTACCCAAATACCATTGTCAGGAGTGGTGTGTATGAAGTTTTCTGCTAGATTATCAATGATTATTGTTCTCTCAAGGGCTCTCCCTAAGTTTCTCAAGTCCTTACTAAAATAAATATTTGGTGAGTATAAAATGGAATAATCAAATTTGATGGCTTACATAGCATAATCCTCATGAGGAGTTGTGTGTTGTCTATAAAGTCTGTGCTTTATTATCTTGTGTCTGTCAACATTGTCAAGAATCCAGTCTGCATACTATAATTTGGTGTTTAGTTAATAATAAAAAAATTTACATCAGGCATTGCTGCAGTAAATATTACAAGCTCATAATATTTGCTCAGCTCGTTCAAAAATTTGATAGCACCAGGCCTGATCAAATAATAACCTTACTCATCTTCTTCTTGCTCCTCTTCGTCACATTCAAAATGTATTAAAGTTTCATCCAGATCTAATACCAATGTATAAGTTCTATTGTATTCATTTCTTTCTAAAGGAGGTAAATAAGGTATTTTAACTTATGAACGAAGTTTGATGTTTTCATCTTCGATACTTCTGATCGCAACTTCTTCATCAGTTGGTTATTATGGGTGTTAGTCTTATTATCTTCTGGCAGAAGGACCAGGTGTACCTTCTTCATCTGGATCTATATGGTCTGGGAAAGGATCCTCCATACCAGTTTTCTAAGTAATATAATCTTATAAGTCAAGCATTTCGACAGAAATGTTTTACTGTTGTTAAGTATGTTTGTGTTTTTGTGACTCAGCACTAAGTAATAAATCGTCTCCGATATTGAGATATAGAGCTTCATCCTCTTAATTAGTTTCATCAAATTCTCCCATTAAAATTTTCTTACTTGGGCTTTCGAGTATTGAATTGTTGGTTTATTACCCACTAATGCTATGATTTGTCATGCTTGAGTTACTATGATCATGACCAGCTCTAGTATTAATCTTTAAGCTGATTCTCTTTAATCTTTTTTACTCTTCATCGAGTTACTTAAGTTTTTCCATTTCACGCTTCAAATCTAAGCTATCCATATGTTACTCGATCAAGTCTCCAAATTGAAGTATTTTAACAGAAGACTATGTATCATCACATTACAGGTCAGCGTTAAGTTTTGATTTTCTTTCATGTTCTTTTGGAGTTTAAGATATTGAGGAAGTTCTCACATAGTCTGCTTACTTTTTATGTTATGTAATGAGAAGTTCAGAATTCTAAATCGATCTCTATGAATCTTAATCTGAATCCAAGTTAATTTTATCTTTTTAATCTAATTAAGATCTCGATTATTATATTTAAATGTCTTGGTTCATTTTATCAAGGAGAGAATTTAAGCGACATTCATTGATATCAAAGATTTCATCATACTTATCTTTCGGTTTTTGACTTACTTATATTTAGACCATATTATTTTTGTTTGAAGCTGATTAAGGTTATTAATGATTTTGGTTAGTTATAGGCTTCTCATCATATTGTAAGTTACTCTCTGAATAAAATCTCTCTCTTTCATTACCTTCATTATAAGAGTCAACTTCGAAGCTTCCTATTTAGTTTAGCTAAAATGATGAAATTTAATCATTTTATTATGTCGTATAAGTTTCCTAATGTTATAACTTTTATTATGACACAGCATTTGCTATAAAAGATTTTCCTGGAGCTTTTTATAAAATTCCAGATTATCTCTTAGGTTAAGGAGATACTATTGATATATTTTTCTTTGGTACAAGAAGTGATTCTTTTACATTTTATTGACTTTATTTTTAATTCTTTTTATTCGAAATATTTCTGTCACTAACAACTTTCTTACTTCCAGAAAGAATCGGTTTGTAACTTTTTTCAGTTCCCATTGAAATAGATGTATTAGTAATGTAATCTGGATCTTAAGATTTCATTGGTGTGGATATAATTGAGTTTGCATCGATGTCGTTATATTTTAATGTATCTTTTTATTATATAAGTTTAGATTTATTATCAATTCCTAATGCCTTATGGGTAGAAGACTGGCCAACATTTTATCTTGACTAAGGTCTCGGGTTATTAGTTTTTTAAACATTTTACTATTACTATACAATTCTTTATTTTTCAAAAAGTGATGGCTATTTTGCATTAGCTTATCTACTAATTGGTCTATTAAATTAGCTTTTATTTGGACTTTAATTTGCTGATTTCATATGCTTTGTTGAAGATGTGAATTAAGTTAATCCAGAATTTTCTCTGGAAAAATTTACTTGATTAAACTATAATTTTTCTAGGTCGTCATCGCTCATTAGGGAATGCTAGTTTGTCATAACCTCAATGTTTGAATTCTCTCTGCTAATAATCTATCTTGAAACTGCTTATCTTGACTTATTCAAATTAGATTTAATACCAGAATTTGCTCCTGAAACAGTAGATTTGTTTAAAAGCTTTGTTGAACTTTTCTTTGGGGATGAAATTTATTTAGTTTGACCTACAGCTTATTGTCTTGAATAATTGTAAGGGGTTCTTTTTACCGTAGGAACGTTCCCTTGAACATTAGGTTTTATACTAGATTGATCAATTTCAATCATTCCTGTTTTGGTGTTAATTTTACCCATAATTTTTGCATTTTTTGCATCTTATTTTAACTTATGTAAATCAATATCTTATGAGTTGTAAATGTTAATATTATTATTAATGTTTGTAATTCCGTTATTACATTCGATAGAATTTGATAAAATAAAAGCCATAGATTCTGGTAAGAAGAACAAGCCTGGATTTGTATCTTAAGATTTTTATGTATTATCTCCTATATTATAATCCATTTAAGATTTTTATCTGTTGTCTATTGTTTAGAAACTTTAGCCGTTGACATTATCATACTGCACTTAACTTACATTTTTTGTGGAAATCTTGTTATTTGTTACAGGAGACTTTTTTGAATCTTTTCTTAAATCCTCAAAAGTTGGCTTTGCTCTCTTATTTTGTGGCAGTTTACTTTTACTACCATTTGATGTAATACTATTTCTACCTGATTTTTGAGATTTATTTGATTTCTATGATTAAGCTGGGGAATATTATCCTCCCATAAAACTTCTAGGCGATGCTTTTGGTGAAGAATTTTTATATATACTCCTTGGTCTTTTGGATGGACTATTATTTTGTTGCTATTACTTTCTAGCTTTTGATATCTCATCCTTGATCTATAACTTATCTAAAATACTTTATATTGTTATTTTATCGAAGGTTCTCAATACTTCCAGCATATTTGAGCCCAAATCTTTATATTCTTAATGGAACTGATTTATATACATCTCACTATTTGATGCAAGTGAGTTACTACCAAAACTAGACATATGTTTACAAATCTTTTTTAGATTCAATAAATTGACTTCGTTATTCTATCTGAGTAATGTTATACGCTTTGATTTTAGTTTATTTTTAAGTTTTTTGGCAATTAACTTTCTCAATAAAATGTAGTTAAGGTTTTCTTTAGGATTAGTATTGCAACAGTTAAGAATTTAATCGATAAATAAAAGGAAATTTTAGTGTACATTTGTATATACAGTTCTGAGTTTTAAACTGAATTTTTACATTAAAGAGGGTGAAAATATTTCTATCATTGCATTAGTTAATATGACTGAAACCTGCAATTATTATGCAAAATATTTTGGCCTCTCTTTTTTACATTCAACTGATTAAATCAAGTCTAAGTATTAATGTATGAACTTTGTTGGTAACTATTATTGCAATTCAATAAGCTGTCCCTATTGAACCATAGTACAAAAAGTATTAAGTTATTCTTCTTCTTATATTAAAAACTTTAGGATAGTATCTAATTCTATATTTCTCTCAACAGTAATAGCTTCAAACATAGAAGGTCCTCCCTCATCTCTCATAAACGATTATTCATTGCTATTATTACCAAATCTCTAGGTATTTAGTGAACTTTATTATTTAATTTCAAAGATGCCTGCACTGTTTGCTCTACGTTAATTTGGTAGATCTGTGGGCATAGGGTACAAATGTGGACAGGAGTCTTGCTGAGGGGTTGAGTCATCCAGGTCTTCTATCAAATTTTCATCACAATTTTTTGCTGTAGTAGGAAGTGAAACATCTGGACATATTGAGTTTGCATCATTAATTTAATTCAATCTTATTTAGGTTATGATTCTTTATGAAGAGTCACCAGGTAAAACTGATGGAGAATCTTATTAACTCTCTACTTCATAATATTAATCAGTGTTTTCATCATATTTGATGACTTTATTTGCATTCATGTTTTAAGCTTATTACTTATATTATGTATATTACTTCTGATAACTCTTAGAGGGTACCCCCATACTTTGACTACGATCTACGCAAGTATTAAAATTATCAACAGCATCTGCAAGAATATTGTAGTTATCTGAGGTGTTCGACGAAGATGGTGTCTGCTATTGTATCATACTCTCAGTGTTTTATGGGAGGTGGATTGTTGAGTTAAAGTTCATTGGGGTGTGTTATTGCTGTTATCTTAATAATTGTTAATGGGATGGGGAAGAAGACATTATAAGGTTTGACTTTTATTAATTGTTGCTTATAATTGTTTACTTAGAATGAGTTTTCTTAAGTCCATGATTAATCTAATTTGAAATCAAAGTCTAGCCTAAGATATTACTAGTTTAAGTTTAATTAAGAGAGTTAAGATTATTATCATTCATAGATTATGTGTTGTTGAATACATCCTTCAAACTATCCTAATGTCTTAATTTATTAGTGGCGGGCAATGCTCTTTAAGATACCGATTTACTCAGTGATTTTATTAAAGTATCATGCTCATTTTTAATATTCCTGGGAGATTACTTCTAAACTACTTCATTCTAATTATTCTACTTCTTAAATAACCGTTATACTCTACCAGTACTTGTAGCATTCTATATAAAGCTTCCATTCGGTATCATTAATTATTTTGAAGATTTACTTCCAATGTTATTGCTAGACAAATTATTGTTAATTTGATTAAAGAATGAAATATCTTAAATCATAGAATCACCTTCTTCTAAAAATAGTGATTGCTAGTGCAAATTACTTCCATGCTGGATTTATGATTGATTGTTTAAGTTATAGGAACTTATGTTTTGTCTCGACATACTAGTTTTGTTGATGTTTCCTTACTTAGATTTAAATTTACTGGTATTGCTGTTAGATGCTGTAGTATTTTTAAAATTATTTGAGGTTAAATTAGATTATAAATTTTTCAAGCTTTACGCTCCCGTTAATGTTTAGTTTAGCTTATTATTAGGCTAAGTTGTTTATTTTTAACCTAATCTATTTGAAGAAGCATTTTTTTAATAAGGTTTGCTATGGATATGTGACTCAATTTTCTTAAGATATTTTGTCCTTTTTATGCTGTTACTCCCGTTTTTAGTAGAATTTAATAATTACTATTATGTTTAATACTAATCTTATGATTAAATATTTGTGATATCATAGTCTTATATCATCTTCTTTTTTTATTCAGGTATCTATATTAAAATATTAAGTTAAATTTCATTAATTTTAGAAAGCAAATGTTTTTACTCCAACTAACCTTTTTACTAGAAGAATGGACAAAAGGAGATTTTGTTGTACTCACATTTGATTATCTTCTAACTGGACTTTTTATTTTACTTTCAGCTTTTTGAAAGCTACCTAATCCCACACCGCTCTACATAATTGCTGTTATACCATTAAAAATTAATTTACTTTTCTAGTATTTTCTACAGAGTTATCTTGTCTTGTTGAAAACGATCTTGCATGACTATTTCTTTGTTCAATTATACTACTAGAATCTGCATAAATATTGAGTCTTTCATGGTTTTTACTTGAACTGCCACTATTAACTATCTTTTCATTAGATTTATTTTTTATTCCACTGCTTATTATACTATCATAGTTTTTGTGTGAAAATGTGCTCACTCCATCCTCATATTAATTTTATGGCTTATTGTAAATTGGTTAATATTACTTATTACTAACAGCACTATTGTTCAGATGACCATTAAAACTCTTTCTAACTTTACTATTAGTTTTCTATATATAAAAAGGAAATGAATAAAATAGTAACTTATAATAGAATTCATACTTTTTAAGATGAATTGTTTTGGCTTTGAGTACTGATACTTTAATTAAGGTGTGAATTCTAGTATAATTACTAAACTTGTACTATCTTAGACTCGGCAATTTTCTTCTATACATTGTCAGGTGTTCCAAATTAATGACTCTAGTTGTGTTTATATGAATCTTTGGTAGCACTGTTTTTGAAGCTGTGCTCTCGGCTCCCAATAGGTCCAACCGATTATGTACTCAGCTAAACTTCCAAGTCTAGATTTAAATTTGAAACTTTTTGAGATTAAATATGTGGTTTGTAAGTTATATCATAACTATCAAAATTATCCAAGTCATTGCTACTCTGAAATTCTATAGTAAAATTAGTGAATATAAAGTAGTACTTTGATATCTGAAAGGTGAAGAGGTTTCTTGTTAAATAATCTGCTCTTACTAATATTGTTACATTTTTAATATATTATAATAAAATTAAAATTAATCGATTTCAATATAATAGCTTAAAAATATCAATAATTTACAAAAAGAAATTTATATAAGCTCATTAAACGAATTTAAAAGACAATAAATTAAGAATTAAGATTGATGGTTCATTAAGGCTTATTAAAAAGAAACTTTAAATAAAGTGTCTAAAGAGATATTAAAAAACTAAACATTTCTACTAATTATAGTTAGAGTGGAAGTTTGATTAATATTTACTCAGAATTAATTAAAATTATAGTAATGATTATAATTAAAATGCATAATTAAATATAAATAATAATATCAATAATTGTTAAAATTTAAAAATGAGGAAGGTTAATTCAAAAGCGACTCTTTAGCCTAATAATTCAGGTAATGGCAGCTCTATTGGTCTGTCCCCATCAACTATGAAGCAACATTCTATGATAAAATTATACAAAGTTTAAACAGGTAATCCTAATTAATAAACTAAGCTAAATGTTAATATTTAACCATCGACAATAATTGCGAAAAATATTCAAGCAAGACGGATGTAAAATAACAATATCACAAACTAACCCATCGTTTAAAATAGAACAAATCACAATATAACGATGATGATAGGATAAGATTAAAATAATAACAGCGTATAAACAGTTAAGCCGTCCACAATATTTTCTCCTGGCGATACAATATAAAGAAAAAATTTAGATTTAACTTCGGGAACTGTATTCCAAAAATTGAACAACAACAACTAGTAGTGGGATAAATAATCTCCGCTTGCAAGATAAAAGCTATTCACTAATCCCGACTACAATTCTGTTGGTCCAAAAACAAACGAACTTTATAATAATATGAGAAAGCAGCTTGAAAAGTAAAGATCATTGTAGTCCTTATTCAATTCAACATAAAAAGTTGCAAACTAAAGTTCTCTAAAACATTAGAATAGCACAACATAAATAAATTCCTAGTAGCCAAAAACTTCAAGAAATTTAGTTTAACAGTCTAATACCTTAGAAAATTAAAGATAAGTTATTAGGAGAGGATCAAAATATTAAGGGAATATAAGCAGTACAGGATTTGTTGGAGCTTATCATACACAGCACAATTCAATAATGAATAATTCTCACAATCCCTTAAATAGTTCACAACGATCAATTAACAGTAATAGTAATAACAATAATCCAACCTAGCAGTAAATGTTCATGTTCAAAAATAACTTAACAAATATGACTAGAAATAAGTCTGCTTTTTTAAATTTTAATTCAACTCAGCCAGTACCCAGCTAAATAAACAAAACACAGATTGATTTAACTTAGGAGGAACGTAAATAAGTACTTATTGAGAAAACTTAAAAACTACATAATCAAAGCCCATCTGTGTCGTCTGATGAGGAGAAAAAGGGAAGTGTAGAACCATTAAAAATGAAAGACTTCAATACGAATATTGAAAAATCCGCAGTAAAATTAGAAGTTAAGAAAGTAATTCCTAATCTTGGTAGTCATTAAAAAAAGAGATCTTAACTTCCTCATGGTTCATTTATTGAAACAAAAATGAAAAATTGTCTGCATTCAAGAAATGCAGATACCTCTGCACATGCTTATCAAACGTACCAGGGGGCATATAATTAAAAGGCCTTGTTACAAAAAAATTAAAGTTAACCTAACTTGTATCCATAAAAAAACATAAACTTAACCTAACGGACAACATTTGTTAAGACTTCTTTCTTAAGACATGATGATTCAAGATCTGTAACTCCTATGAATGCCGCCTCTAGTAAAAGTCCAAATGGACATTCTACAAAAGATGATAAAATGAGTACTAAATCAAAGACTAAGCCAATTCAAGGTCTTAAAGGTGATATGAAATCTTTAAATTTAAGTCCCATTGTACCATAGAATTTTGGTAAAAATAAAACATAATTCCAAAGAGAACCAAGTCATAGTGATTACTAGAAATCTAATATTGCATCTGCTTAAAAAAGATTAGAAATGAGAAAAGGAAGTGTAAACAGTAATCATAATAATAAGCCTTTTAGCTCACTTAAAAAAGATAGGTCAGCACTTGATATAAACAAATAGCAAACTAGTATCAGGGATGAACCAACTACAGAAAAGAAAACCATAAAGAAAGATTTGGCTACAAGTAATGCAAAAAAATATCTTAAGCCTGGCTATAGTTCACAAGAGACCGAAAGAGGCCCAGGAGGTACAAATTCCTATTCTACTACAGATGACATAAATTTAATATCAAATGAGTTTCATTCTAAATATATATTGAGATTCAAAAATGATGGATCACAAACTCGAAAAATGTTTTAGAATGATAAAATAAAGCCCTAATACCAAGGATAATTTACTGAAGGAATAGCAATTTAAGAAGATAGTATATACATTATGAAACAATAAGCCCCAATATTCGATAAAACTTAAGAAAGCAAAATAAAAGTCAATCAAATACTCAATAATAACAATCTTAGCCAAACATCCAATAGATATAACATTAATCTAAATCCAGATAATATATATCTTCCACCTTCAAATAAAAAGGAAAGTAAATCTATATAGTAATAGTAATAAACTCATAAAACTCCAAGAAATCTTCCATTTTTAAGTGATGATACCATAAATTATGAGAGTTAACAATTTAATAAGTAAAATAAGTTCATAATACCATAATCTGATGAAGACCAACTCACTTAAAAGAAAACGAAATAGTATGAATAAATTAAAAGTGATTCAAGTTTTGAGGATGATATGGTAAATGAAAAAGATTTTGAAGAATTTGACCGTGCAGAGAAAAGTCATGAATCATAAAATAGTCTTAAAGTTAGAGTATAAATTATTGATTAAGATAGCATATTTAGGGATGTAAAGACTTAGCCTAATCCCGCAGCCGCTAGCAACAACGCCCTTCATAACTATAACATAGCTGCTAATAATCTTAATAATCATTTTACTGCAATAGACACATAAAACGGTAATGGCTATAATAATTACTATTAAAAAGATGATAGAAACTCTCTCGTAAATTATGATACAAGTTTACTAACTCATAATACAGGAAGAGATAATGACTCCTCCCCAATATCAGAAATTAGAGACGCTCGTAAAAATAAGTAATAAAACTTTGATTATGGTAAGCAATAATAAAAAGCAAAGAACTAAGCTAAAGGGGGCAATGATTTTTTAACCCTATTTCCAGATGCTAATTCTTTTATTGCAGCAGCAGTTCCAATTTAGGATAAAACAGTAGAATAAATTAATACTAAAACTGATGATGGATACTGTGATGATTAAATATTTGAGTAATACCAAGATGATTATCATGATGCAAATACATAGTTTTATAAAAATATCATGATTTAATTACAAAAAGAAGAAGAAAAGGAAATTGAAAAAGTTACATAACAAACTTTAATTAGCTAAAAATACAGGTTAATAAAAAATGATAAAGAAAAAGCAAAGTATTTATCAGGGATAATTTCTTCCATAAGAAATAAATACAAATAGTTACTAATAGAAAAAGTACTAGCACATTAATGAAGGAAATACTATTCAAATTCTCAAACTATAATATACTCTACTAATTTGATAAATGTTGTTTTAATTGTTTAAGTAATATATTTTTATCTTTTTAAATGTTTTATTAAGAATGATGGGGTTTTGGGGT
>LAST02008631.1:0-11408 GCA_001273305.2 Sterkiella histriomuscorum
CAAAACCCCAAAACCCCATATCTGCTTATTTACATTTTTAATATTGTGTTTATAAAATCATTTTTTATCTATAGTATTTTATTTTTACTGTTCTGAGATTTAACAAAATTAAAATGAAACCCTCTTAATAATCTCCTACAACAGCTACTGCAATAACAAAAGCCCCTTTACTTACTCCCCATCAAACATAAAATAACTACTTTAAATCTAATACTGCTCTTTCTTCAAATGTTAAACCTATAATAAATTCCCCCAATCAACAGTAAAAAGTTTAGAATAGTGAGAGTCATATTTATAACAATTCTTTCTCAAAATAGTAATAAAATTTAAGTATAAATAAAGCTGCTGGAAAGACGTTTGGAAATGAGGATTAGAGATTGTTGTAAGTTATGGAGAGTCAGTATAATAAGAGAAAATTTAATGAAAGAGATGATAAAATAAGGACTTCACAAATGAATACTATCGTTAAAAAGGTAAGTGCTATTTATGATTATTGATATGATACTGCTCTCAGTTTTATTTCATCAGTTTTAATTAACTTTTTGTATATAAAGTCTTATAGGATCATAGCTTTTACAAAGGAACAGATGATAACTTGTGGAATGTACCTACAAGGTTGAGCCCCAAATTTTATTAATACTCCAAAAATTGTGATAAATTTAAGAAGTCTCCAAGGAATTTAGATGCAGTCGAAGCTAAACGATAACAATAAGAGTAAGAATCAATTTTGAAAAGAGTATTGAGATAAAAATCAGAAACTCATGCTAGATATGTCACAAGAAAAGTTGAGAGAAATGTTGTATGATATCTAATATCTTTGTTTTAATATTTTTTAGATAGAGTATAAGTCACATTAACCATAGAAGGCAAATGTTTCTTAAGAAATAGGTAATTTAGAATTTGAAGATCCAGATTTATTCGATGAGTTAGCTTTGAAAATGCGATGGACTCATGCCCATAAAGATCCATCGAAAGGTTTGAAAGATATATCTACATTCAAGTAAGAGTCCCTTAATTTAGTCAATCATCTACCTGTTAATTAAGTGTCGAAGATAGTAACAAATAAAGTATTAAAATTAGATAAAGAATCTTGTAAAATGATTCTAGAGAATTTACTTAAAGAATAAAAATAAGGAGATTATAAAACTTTACTGTTGTAATAAGAAAGGGAAGCTATGTAAAGTAAATTGAAAAATAATCACAACAAAACTTTAGAAGTAAGTATTTATAACAAAGAGTTTTTAAATATAAATTGTATAGTTAGAAGAGAAATGTGGAATCAAAACGACCTTCTAAAATGATATAAAATAAATAAATCATTAAGATACTACAAAATCAAATGCCTCTTAGTTTATTTAAGCAGGACATAAAGATCTGGAAACATAGTAAACTCTCAATCTCGAAAATCCAACTTAAGACTAATTTTATTAAACCTAAAGATCAACTCTAAACGCAACGGACATGAAATTAAAGTTTACTGTCCCAAAATAATATGTAAGATCAGATCATATTGAGGCTTTATCGATTTAAAAACCTAACTTTCATTCAAAAGATTTCTTTGCTAAATCAGAATTTAGAGGGTTAATATTGTCTGATCACCAAGAGGCAATAGGAGACAAAGCATATCAATGTGTAGAAGAGTTAAATGACTAAGTACTCTCTAAGTTCAAAACACTGCACAATTTTAATCAATAATTACAAACTAATAAAACTATCAAATCTTTTTACTAATAAGTATTAATACCAAAAATTTATCACAATAAGTCAATAAACTATTCAAATAACAGTATTTAATAAGATTCTTAATATAATTATTCTCAATAAAATTAGTAAGATCAATTTCTTAATAAAATATCTGGAAACGCTAGCTTTGTTTAAAATACTGCAAGAACTAATTAAATGAACACAAGTTTTCCTACACCAAAAACTAATAATGCTACATAAGATTCCTAATTTACTTTTAACAAATAGATGAACAGCACTATGACTAACAACAACAAATTTGATCTTAACTAATCTTAAAATCTACAATTATAGCAATCGTTAATGACGGTAAGAAATTAAGATAACCATTAATGTGTAATTGATTGTAACTATAAACCGATCTTACAATAAAATTAGTAAAGATCTTCTACTAGTGTTAACTAACGAAGAAATATATAGAGTATAATAACAAACTCTAATTAAAAGCAAGACTACAAAATTCTTATTAACTAGATATCACCTTGCGTAAAAGATAAAGACTATATAATGTACTTTACTATTAATTTTTTTCACATTATTTTTATTTTAGGAATAATACATTGACACCATACAATAAGATTTTGAGTTAGACAGGAGGCAATAGTTAATTATTGAATTCTACTTTTAGTACTATTAAGCCAAGATCAGTGTCAACTCATCACAATTAGTCTAGATTTAATGCGAATAAATACTCGAGTGTACATGAATATTTTGAACCACCACTTAGTTAAATTGAAAGATTTGACTCATAATTTTCTAAGACTGGGGCAAGACATTTCAAATATCCCAATATTGAATTATAGAAGCTAAAACTATAGCAGAGTTCCAAGCTTTGATTTAAGTCTTAATAAGTTATAAAAGCTTAAAGTTTTAATGAAAATTATTTAATAAAAATTAACTAGATTTAATATTATTTAAACTTTAACAAATTGTATAGTATTAAAATAATATGCATTATATAAATTTATAATTAAAATAGAGCTGAAAATAGATAATCGAAGTTTAGTAAATTTTTTGATAGCGAGATTGAGATTGATAACAACGAATAATGTCATAAAGTATAGCTGAACTTTTTGGAGATGAAATCTCGGATATTAAACAACGTGTTAAGGTATATATAAAATAATAAATCTAATGTATGATAGTCTGAAGAAGAAATAAAAAAATATTCAACAGGGGAAGATATGGGGGAGTTAAAGCGATCCATATTTTTACTAAAAAAGGGTTATTAAACTCAGAAGATATCAGTAAGATTTGCGATTTCTATCCTGATATGCATACATTATATTAGCATAAATTTGGTTTAGTATGGCTTAAAATAATTTTTTAGATAATAGATAATTTAAACAAATTGATGAAAGAATAAGGAGCCAATGAGGAGTTACTTCCAATTATACTTGTAAGCGAAATTTACAGTAATATTTTTGTTAAACTGAAAATAGAGTTCAATGGAAATTTGGGATGATAAAATGCAAACTGAATGTGCTTTGAGTTTTTGCAAAGATGATGTGATTAAACATATGAATAGCTTGAATTAACAAAAATTGGCAGATGAGTGTCTTAATATTATACTAAATGCTGATATAAATAATGAAGAGGTAAGTTTTTATTACAAACTTTAATCAGTAAAATTATCGAAATTCTAAATCTTATTTTTCGAAATTGTATATTAAAACAAAAGCTGTAGTTTATAAATAATTGGATCAATGTTTTCAGAAAATTAGTAGTGTTTATCCCTATTGAAATTATCAGACAGTAAATTGTAAAGAAAATAATAGATTTACCATCGTTAAAATAATAATATCCATGGCGTCGTATAGGTTTCGATTTATTTTGTGCTATTATGGATGCTAAAGGTGAAGAAATATTAAAAGTTGAACCAAATATTTTTCGTGTATTTTCGAGCATGTGTTCTGATATGAATTGGAAAATTAGAAAATAAGCCATTAATTTTTTATTCAATTATTTGCAACCTTTGCATAATATGAAGAAAAAATCTAAAATTGATGACATAACAAAAAGAGGTGATGCCTCTCCATAGAAAAGATAAATTTAATAATAAACATAAGATCATAACAACAGTGAAATAATAAAAGTTACAAAAACCAGATTTAAATAGTTTTTTCATGATATCATAATTGAATTTGTTGGGGACGAAGAAAAATTGGTGCGAATGGATGGTGTTGAATTAATGACAGAGTTTCTTAGTGTATTTAAAAAGCAAAGTATTGAGAATAGTTTTATTCCCAATGTTGACAAATTATTTCAAAAAGTCTTTGATACTGCAACTGCTGACGAGATACGAATAAAGGTTACAGAAATATCTGGCAAAATTTTAGAGAAACTATCATAGTGCCACTTTGCTCATAAAGTTGAGGATATTTTTCTAAATTTTTTTCAGCATGTTATAAGAGATAAAAACAATGAAGTTAAAATGAAGGCAATTTATAATATGCCCTGCTTTATATAAAAATATATACATACAAAAGAAGAGAATTAAAAAATATTTGAGGAAATTTACCATGACTTAATGAAAGATACAACTTAATCTTCTATTGAAATCAAGAAAATGTTATCATATAGTATTCATGAAACATTAAAATTAATTCCATATACAGGGCATCTAGGATATTTTGGTGAATGCTTAAAATAACTGTTCTGCAGCGAAAATAAGGAAATTCGAGATAATTTATGTAAAAACCTTGATACAATTATTACAAATTATGTTAAGGATCAAGATTACGAAAAATTAATGCAAAATGTTCATAAAAATTAAACAGCAATGCAACTTGGATAAAGTGCTTTATCAGGGGGAAAGGAATATAGTTACAAAAATTCTAAGGCATTTTAATTTTAAACAGAAGATCTTTCTAATGGAGGATTAAGAACTGGAACTGGTTAAAAAGCAATACGAAAAAATCTTTTTAAATGGGATGACGATTCATCTACTTTATAAAATAAATCCTTAGATATGAGCAACTATGTAGTAAGATTGTAATAATATGCAGAAACAGATTTAACACCACCTGAGTATTTAAGAGAATTTATTTACTCTCATCTTTTAGACGATATACTCATTCTTACTAAAAATGTTCTCAACGATAAAGGAAATTGGAGATAGTAAGAGCAGCTTATATTAAACTTTGCAAAATAACTAAAAGATTTTAATGCTCTAGAGATATATGACACAATAGGTAATTAAATGATTGATTTGTTGAAGTATGGATGTGAACAAATTAAAAATGCTGCTTCATTATTTATAAGTTAAATGATTCATGGCCAATATATTGCATAAACAAAATTTAAATTGATTCATTATATTGTTGAAACGTTTGGAAAAAGCAATAGTTATATCTTTAGAAAGTCATATATAACATTTTGTACTTAAGCAGTTAAAGTTTTTAGTGTCAAAGCTTTTAAGCAATATTTTCTTGAAGACTATATGATGATGGGGCAAGATAAAATTACTGAAGTAAGAATTAAATTTTTGTATTCTGCTCCTTTAATAAGGCCGTATTTAGAGCAGGATATAGATTTAATGCTTAGATATAATGACTAGCTTAATAATCTTTTAAATAACGATACTTCCAAGAATATCATAGAATTTGCTTAGAAAATAAATTAATAACTACTTAAAAATAAGACGAGTTCATTCATTATTTTTTCAGAAGCTGAAGAATTAGCAAAATTACATTATGAATAAAAGTTATTAGAGAGAGAAAAATTTGAGGAAGAAGAAAGAAAAAAAAGGTCAGAAGTATAAGAAGACTCAAAATTTGATTATTTAACATTACTAGTGAATACAACTAAAAAATATGGAAATTTAAGAAGACAAGGCGGAGGAGGGATGGCATTTAAATAAAACCTGAATAAAAAAAATATTTCAAGTGCAGGTATAAAATAATTTTCCTCTCCTGGAATAATTGGTAAATCAGGAGCTATTTTAGATAAATAAGTAAGCAAAAATTAAATCATGTAAAATGGACAAATATCAATAAATATATCGATTGCTCCTCCTTAAAATTCAAATAGTGTAAATATATCTTCTAATTAAAATGCAAATTATTCAACATATAACCAAACTGCTTAAAGTAAAAGAAAAGGTTCAAATATCTTTGGTACTGAAATGACATAAAAAATTTAAAATGGTTTGCTCCCTCCAATAGCATCTTAAAATAAAGATCCCTTTTAAAGTAATAATACAATAAGAACTGTTAGAAAGAGTGAACTAATACTATAATAGTAAATTAATAATAAAGAAAGCTAAAGTTAAGAATTATAAAACTCAATGATTAATTAAAACTAGAACCATTTACATTAAAGTGGACTTATTAGCATAAACAAAAGATCTTTATAGCAAAAATTTTCATAAGATAGTTCTTAATAAAGTCCTCTTTTGAACTAAGGCTAAAATACAATCACAATTATACCAAGTGAAGTCTAAACAATTCTAAAAAGAAACTAAATTAATGTTGCTAAAGGTAGTCTAACTACCTAAAACACTACAGAGAATTAAAATCTTTTAGGTTTTTAGCAAATCCAATAATTAGAGAAATAATCATAAAATAATGGAGCTTAATACTTCAATACTTAGTCAGCATTTTCATAGTTAAACCAATCAACTAAAGATGCATTACAAAATTCTAATCCTCCTCTACATCACTCAAATACCACAGGTAGTTAAGGCCCTTATAGTAACAGTTACCTAAATAAATAAATGGCTGGAGGTTAGCAGGCATATTCTGGATCGAGAGAAAGTAATTAAAAGCGATAAATCAATGATGATTTCGAAAATCTATAAGTATAAAACAGTAGTGGTTAAAATAACGGAAACGGTCATATAAATAATAATAATACAGTTTAAGCTTCAATATCAAGAACAAATACACACTCATAGAATTAAAAACATTGACAATTACCTCCACTAAAATAAATCAAGGGTAATAATTGAATATCCGCTGTGCAACCTGTACAAATTTAAAAGGGGAGTGGAAGGTATAGTGGCCCTGGAATTAACAGTGGATTAGCAAATATATCAATGAGTCAAAATAAGTTACAAAGACGAGTTACAGGAGATTCTAGAACCTTATCAACTATTTCACAAAATAATGCGACAAAAAGTTGTAACGAATTAATCCAATATAATATAGCAGGAGGAGCTGCAATGAATTAGGGCGGCTCCTCTAGCTCTACAACTTCCTATATAAACATAATGCAATAAAAGAACTAATAACAATAAAATTAAAATTCATAAACAACTGCTTCCACTACCCCTTATCGGGAAACTTCTAATCCTAATATACCCGATTTATAAAATCTAATCAAAATAGAAGGATTTAATTCTATAGTTGGAGATAACTCGCCAAGCTCATTTATTTAATATGGATATAAAAATAGTAATTCCAGCATAAATAACAACAATAGTAATAATGCATATGTTTGATAATATAGAATTCTCTTGTAATTTATGCTAAAGAGGAGCCACAAAATTAAACAATATCAGTTACTAAAATAATGAAGTATTTATAAACTTTATTCAGTTTGAAATTAAATAAGATATATATGTATAAAATTAACAATTCTATAATTAAAATAACATAATTAAAATTAAGCATAAAAATATATTTTAAAATTATAATTTCTCATTATTTTTAACATTTAATTATCTATTTTATTATTATAATAATTTTTATAAATTTACATAATGGCAACAAACACTGTTAAGCTGAATGATAAATGGAATAGTAAGTTACTTAATTAACAATTTTTATCATTACATTTATCGATTAACTTTTTCAATCCTTTGTTCAAATATTTAATCCATATTTACATAACTTTTACTCATAAATCTTAAAATATATAGTGAACTAAGGCTATTAAAATCAATCATAATAATAGCACTAGTAGCAGCCCACACCGTTTTAAAATTATCAAAATGGCAGTCGAGGGGCTTCAAGAGCACAGTCTAAAGGCAAAAATAAGTATACACTGGCACCAATTGATCATTAAAAATCATTGTAAAAAGTTAATAATTCACATTTGATGATTGGTGCACCACACGGAATGGGTAGTATGATAGGCAGCCCATCTCCTCATATTTTAAACCAATTCAACCCCATCAACAATAACCACAATAGCAATAATAATCTGAATAGCAATTAAAACTCCTTCTAAAACCTAATGAACCCTTAAATGGCACCCTCAAATAGTAATCCCTATCATTAACAATAATAATAGTAACATTTTCATGGTACCCCAAATATGATGTAAAATAAAAATAGTTTCAATTAAAGAGCTGGTAGTGTACATGGTGGGATGGGGAGTTACGGATAGTCATAGGGTATCGCAGGCGGTAATGGCATGATGAATATGAGTCCCGCACTTATGAGCAATTAAATGATGATGATGCCTTACTAACAAGACCCTTATCAAGGTGGTCACTACATGAACCCTGCTATGTTTGGTGGTAATTAAGCATTGATACCGTTTAGAGGGTCTTTAAACCCCAGAGAATTCGAGATGGAACTATCCGGTATTAGATCTGTAGATGAAGTTCAAATTGATCATACTAGTGTGCTTGCTATTAAAAGAGGAGACTTAGCAATCATTCAGGGGGAGGTATTTAAATGTACACCTGCAGCACCACACCTACGAGATATTCCATTAGTGTTAAAAAGATTAGATTGTGTCGATAGAAGAATTTATGATCTTAAGGTTTATGAACTAGACACTTTTATGAGATTCCGTGGTCACCCAAATATAATATCATTGTTTAGTTATTGGGCAGAGAAACCAAGCAGTCCTTATTAATACAAATCACTGGTGTGTTTATTTGAGGAAGCACTACTCGGGGATATGCTAAAAACAGTGGTGTTAAACCCCGTGAGACCATCCAATAGACTTGGCATGAAATATCTCTGTGATGTTTGTAAAGGTCTAGCTTCACTTAATAATTGCAATATCATCCACGGCAAAGTGAAGCCATCATCAATCTATATCTAAAGTGATAACACAGCAATGATAGGTGAGTTAGGGAAGGTTGAATTAGACAGTGCGAGACACACCCATTAATTATTCTCTAAGGTACTCATTCAGGATGCTATGCCTCATACTCTGGTATATTGGGCACCTGAAGTACTGCGTTTAGAGAGATATTCAACAGCTGCTGATATGTGGGCCCTCGGAATAACAATGTATTAAATAGTAACAGGTGAACACCCATTTAACGTGACCAATGAGGAATCATTCCGTGATGACTTATTTTCAGCTAATGTAGATTGGTCTAGGATGGCAGGGTACCCTAGACTCAGAATTATTGTTGAGAATTTGTTAAGGGTAGATCCTTATAAAAGATGGGATGCTAATATGGTATTGGCTTATGCTCAGGAATATTTCGTTATTGATATCCAAAGAGTATGGAGAGGGTGTAAGTATTAATTTATAACAATTTTAATAAATAAGTAGCATAATATTCCCTATTGAAATGGGGATGTATTACTTTTAATATAATAGTTAACTCATTTTTTCATTTATAGATCAATAAAGAAGAGAATTCCGAAGAAAATGCAAGGGTTTAGTTATGATACAATCACATATCAAGGGTTTTGTGACAAAAGTACGTTACAGAAAAGATAAAGTGTTCAGAAAAGAATATGCAGCCAGGAAGATTCAATCAAGATTTAGATCTTATCAGGCTAGATCTGTATTTTTAAGATAAAAACATGCCATTATGAAATGTCAAGCTAATGTTTTAACTCGTTAATACAGACGTGCATATTTAAAGATGAGAAGTGACGTGATGATAGCACAACAATATATTAAAAGATTCCACGCTATGCTCTGGTATAAACGCATCAAGGAGAGCAAAGAGTCTCTAGAAAACCACATAGAAAGTATCAATGAAATGATAGGAAAGTTTAATGTTGATGCTAATCAATTCAAAAATTAATTTGCTGCCAAGGAGATTACAAGTAAGATCAATCACATATTTATACTATATTTTTGTGATTATTTAATAATAACTTTTAATATATAGAGCCATTGGAATATTTGAATAATTTTGAGTAATACGAGATCATCAAAGCTAAGAGGGGCATGGGGGATCAATCACATGTGCCCAAGCTACATTAACTGACAAATGATTATGAGAGGTTGTTGGAGGAAAATAAGAAGTTACAAGAAGGTGCAAATGGCTCTAGATCTTAACCAGGTCTACCAGACTTTCTTAACGATGAATCCCTAAAGAACCAACTAGGCGATAAATATAACGAATTAGGGGATATGGTCAATGCTCTAAAAGACAATCTACTCCGTGTAGCCCAGTAATCAAAATAATCCCAATCTTTATAAATTAAAATGTAACACCCCTATTAATATTCGAAATGGGATAGTATTCATGAGCCATATAACGTCATAGAGAATATACTTAAAGATGATGAGAGTGTGTATAAGGCACTAACACCCAATTTAGATTTCACTCTGGCAGCAGGTGCACTGTGCTTTGTTAGTGAAGTATTGTTGTATCCGGGTGATTGTGGTCCATAAACAGTTGAGATATATGTCAGTAACACAATGGATAAATGGACATTTGTGAAGAATTATTAATGTACAAAATCTGGAGCTTAAAAATTGATAATACCTGGAGAACATGTTTGCAAATATCTCCGTGTGAGATGTGTTAATAATGTTAGAGGAGGAAATTTAGTTAATGTGAGATATATAATTATTAGGGGGTTGATTAGATAGTGATATTCATATAATTTAACAGTATTATATTTTAATAGTAAAGATAATTGTGTTAACAACTTTACAAATATATAGTTAATAATTACTTAAGTCAAATTACACAGAATAATATTTCATCTTTTTAAGTTAAATTCAAGATTTCATACAATAAAAGTATTCTAAAATATTTTCTTCACAATCTTACTACAATTTTTGAGATTCATTTAAACAATCTTTCATCGCATGTGCCTTCTCATAGCATTTAGTATCTTCATATAATCTTGCTTTTTAAGCATTTTCTCTTATTCTTTCTTATTCTGGATTAGAGATTATATGATCACTAATTGAATTTTGAGTTCCTTGATATATCTCTTTGTATAATTTTGTGGTGTAATTAAATGATGTTAACAAATCTTTCCTCTTTTCTTCTAGATATTTAGCAGTCTATATATTATGATTTATACACTTTAATATACTTACATTAATATCTCCTTATTACTTCTATATTTTAGGTGTGGTCAATATTCTAGTAATATTTCTGGGATCAAAATATGACGTTATATTTATGTCTTATGGTGGCTACTATTACTATTATTGTTGTTTATGTTGCCTTGTTCTCACACCCCCACCTAAAACTTTAGCCTTTTATTACTATATTTGCTCTTATTATAAATTTTATTAAAAATTTTGTTGTTATTATTGTTGTTGAAGTACTGTGTCATCTTCTTCATATGTTAAGTTTTGGAAGAAACTTTCATCAGCCTATTGAAATAAAAGTATGAAGATATACAGAATAGAAAATATAAAAAGTTCTAATAAAAAATTTCAATACCTCTACAGTGACTTTCATTCTCCATAACATCATTGTCATTTTTTATAATTAATAAATTTATTGTTTCAAATTTTTAATGTAATTCTATCCTAATGGGGTTTTGGGGTTT
>LAST02008632.1:0-13915 GCA_001273305.2 Sterkiella histriomuscorum
CAAAACCCCATGATTAAGATATTATATGGGTAATTGTGAATCTGATATATAATTATTATAATTTATTATTAATGCTTCAGACAAATAAGGAGACTTAAGCAAAAGTGAAAAGATTCTTCACTAGTTAAACGAATGCAAAGTTAACTTCAAGGTATCTTGTTGAGAGAAACTACTTGCTTTCATCAACAAAAAAGATTCTATAAGTTACTGACTAAGAAATTTAACTGTACCCAATGAACTAACAATTGGAAAGAACAGATACTATTCCATATTCTGAGATTTAATCAATTCAGATCAGTGCTAGAGATGAAAAGGAATTCACCATAATTACCAAGAATAACTCTTATCATACTTTCTGCTGCAGAGAAAGAGGTAGACTATTGACTGAGATCTATTTATATTATGTAAATTATCCAAAATTTATTCAAAATTTTATAGACACCGTACTACTAAACTGCTCAAAGCCATGAATCTGATTAGAACGTGTATCTTAAATACCAAGAAAAAGTGATCCACCAGATGGATATCTATCACGAGGAAGATACCTCAAAGAATGCGACTTTTTCAATTTATAATAGTTTGATAGAGATAACTCACCAATAAAATTAGTTTGGACTTGATGAGCAAGACTTTGGGTCATATTTGAACATAAGGAATAGTACAGAGACAAATCTAAGGATGAGTTTCAGAGATACCTCATAATAGAGTAGAGCTTAAACTGTAGGCATTACTAGATAGGACACAACAAAAATACTGAACAGAGAGAATGACAATCAAACCGTGATATTATTCATAGAGATAGAAAGTATCAAAACCTATGAAACAACTATGTACATTATAAAACATGTAAGCTTTAATAAAATTAATATTTATAATAATTATTGTAGAATACTGAGATTTACAAGCTTATATTTTCAACAGTAGATAAACTGAATAAAGCAGTTTAATAAATTCTAATGTATGCAGATGCTTACATTAGTTATAAAATATCACATTAAAGAGAAGATGAGCAGCTTACCTTAAACAGAAAATAATTGGGTAGTGCTTAGGCCGAATAAGAATAAATGTTTAATGAACAAAAGTTCTATGAAAAGTACTATAAACCACTACATGTATAAGAACCCATATATAAAACAGAAGGTCTCTTGTATCTTGACAATAATTTACCACCCATTTATGTTCTGATGGAATTGAATGAAGAACAATTTGTTATTGTTGAAGCAGAAAATTCTAAAGTAAGGTATGTTGGAAATCTTAAGGAAATCAAGTTCATCGTAGTTAACGAAGATCAACTTAACAGATAAGGAGAACTAACATTATGCTTTATTAAGAAAAATGAATTCATTCAGGAGATTGCACTAAAATGCCAAAATATAGAGGAGTTAATCTGCTCTATACTGTAAATGAGACAGCTATTACCTTAAACACCATACAACTTGTAGCTTTTGATTCATTAACCAGATTTAAGTTAAAAAGTCTAAGGATTATTTTAAGAAGTTGATCCAGAATATGAATCTTCTCTTTTTAGAAGAGTTTAAATACAATAGTAGTTATCTCATACAGAAGAACATGAAGAGAAAAGTTTATTGCTTTTGGATCAGTCTTATAATGAGTTGCTTTTGAACACAAATTTTACTTTGATGACAAGGATATAAACAAATGCTATGAAAAATTTTGCTGAATAAATAGACAAAGATATCAAGGAATACATCGATTTTGAGAAGGAACAGGGGGTTGAAGAAATATTCGGAGAAATAGATTCAACAGATTCAGAGTCAGAAGAAGAATCTTAAAAGAATTAATCAGTTGATTCAGAGGAATAATATGATCAGCATAATTATTCATATTATAGTGATGATGACTCATTTGGAAAGAATCAAAGAGATTAAGGAAACTTGATTTAAAACGAAAAATAAAGTAAAACTAAAACTTCTTAATAAAAATATAGAGAATCAATAATATGTTGCCTTGACTGGAAAATTATCAAAGATATTAACAATGATAAGAATGAGTTTAAATTCCCCTTAATTTTTCAAAGAACTTATAGAGGATCATGATTATGCTATTAAAAGAGTTCGTTTAATTGCTTTTGTATTTTTACATATTATATAGATAATTGAGCTTTTGAAATCGTAAAATCCTTACTTAGTTTTATTAGCTTGCGATGTATTGTGTTAGATTATTCATGTAATATATAAAATTCTTAATTAATATAATTAGTATTAAAACATAAGTGAACAGAGACAAGAGACTCAAAATAAAAGATTACTTTTAAGAAATCCAAACTTAGACATTATGAAAAAGTTAAAAATAAGATTTAATAAACAGTTTAAGTTTTTTGAAAAGTAAGGAAATTTAAGAACCCTCCATGTAATGGGATATACAATGATATTGACGACATTTTTAACATCAAGAAAAGATACAACTCATCCAGATGAGTATAAATATATTATTGATGAAATTTATAATGAAAAAGAAGACTATTTGCTTTTGAATATTATTGAGAGATTTACTATGACTGAGTATTTTTGGCTTACTTTAACCTCTACTCATATCATAAATGTAATTAATAATATTCTCTTTATATCTAATTAGGATATATTTATGTTTTTGCAAAAGAATCATCCTATTCAATTTTATGATATATAAGCTCATTTTATGGTTTTTACCATTTAACTGCTTCATTAAATGTACCTAAACATTGTATCGCCACTTGAAATTTAGAGAACATAAAGTTTGAAATTTCTTACAAAGTTTTTATATAAAAATAAAGGTAAAACTTAAATTCCAAAACAACTAATCTTTTATAGATGGCATTTAAGTTCTTCTTAAAATATTTAAGAAGCGTTTATTCTTGTAAGTGGAAACATCATAAGAGCTTTTCAAAAACTTTTATTGGGATGAAAATGAATGGAGTTAATTTTTCACAATAATTTTAAATGGTAATCTTGACAGACCTGAAGTTCAATGGAATGATAACATTAGGTATGAGTTAGTTGCTAATTTGAAAAAAGAAGTTGATCATTTTATTAAATCTAAAAGAAAGCATAAACAAGTTGTTGACATGTAATTGAAAGAACTAAATCATCCAGTTCATGAATATTCTACAGATCATTCAATAGTTTCCAGAGTCAAACATCTAAGATGGAATTATAATGAATTAAATTTTACATACTAGATTGATTAAAATATGTATAAAGTTGGCAAATATTACTTAGCAAGACTATTAACTGAAGATGATAAGGGTAATCCTCAATTAGAAATTAAAATGCACAGAAGTAAAATGATATAATTCTGGTATGATTTACAATAAAAGTTTATGACGACTCAGGATATCGCTTATAGAGAAATAATATTAAAGGTAATGATCCTTCTTTACCAAAGAAACTTTTTAGTTATTTAAGAGGTTAGGACTTTACCATATTGGCTAAATTTACTAACATAATCAGACTATAAGAAATCTCACATTTTAATTTTGCAGCTTATTCTTTAATCACTAGGAGTTAAAGATTTTGACATTTAATCGCAAAATTATGAAATATATAACTGTTCTAATGGCAATGAGAATTTACTTTCATGCTTGTAACAAGTATTTAATGATTTACATATCAATAATGATTTTAATGATCAAAATGAATTAGAAGAAAATAGAATTAGAGAATTTAGCCTAATGATTAAGATGAGATTCCTAAACTTAAAGAAGATATAGGTATAGAGTTAAAATTACATAAAATTGAGTCAATAGTTAAAGTTTGCTAAACAAAAAATTATACTGACTGTTTGTAAGATTATTCATTTATAACAAGAAACTCTAAGAATATTTGCAAAGCAATGTTTGCTCTTAAAATAATCGAGTTGATTATGTAGAAAAGAATTAATTAGACAATATATCCTTTACCTCGAGTGAAACAGCAAATAATATCTGATGATAATGCAAATACAATGAGTTAGCTATTACTGTTATAAAACATGGATTTATCTAAAGAAATTATTAAAATTATCACATACCATTTAAATTCTTAATTCTGTACTTCAAAGTTTACTACCACAGGAATTATTGAATATCTGATTCTCTACTTAGATACTGAATTGTCTACCTAAGCATTTTAATTACTTATTAGATTACAAGAAGTTGCTTTTGACTACAATAATGATATTGATCTTGAGAAATATTTTGACTTGAATGATATTAGAATAATAAAGTAAAGTTAATAATCAAACATATAATAATCATTATTCTTGAGATATCTTCCACTCCCCTTAGTCATTAAAGCTGCAAATGTTGACAATTAAGATGAATTTATTGAAATCTTTAAATAATAATCCTATGAAAAGGCAACTTTGATATGGAATTAAGAAATGAAAGATGTTTTAAAGTCAATGATTCTTAATAACTCTCATTAAGTCATGACATAATTATTAAATAATGCTTAAAATAAAAAGATAATAGGAGATGACTATGAAATAGAAGTACCATAATACTAAGGACCAATTAATAAAGTGATTTAATATTAATTCATTGAGGAGGAGGTGAGATGTGGCTAATATTATCTTAGAGTTTGGACTTAGCAACAAGGTGATAATGATTTACAAAATATAATTCCATAAGAATAATAGGAAGGATTTTTGTATGATCTAACAACCATTATGAATCAAACTATTCAAGCAATCTAGCAATCAAATGATGAAGAATAAATTAATGTGATGTATTAAAAATTACTTATTATGCTAAGAGCAAACTTGAAGGCACTTAAAACTTTTAGAAAGAAAACAACATTTTGCTTAGATGAGATAAATACCATTTGCAATTTCATTTTAAACAAGGGAGATTTAAGTTTCACAGAGAAAATTAAAAGAGTGTTATAATTATGTACCAAAACATACATATCTGCTATGACAAACAATTAGCTGACTGCCAATTAAGATTTGCAAAAGTAGAGTGAATAAAATATGAATCTGATAAATAGCTAAGATGGGTTTAATATCATTTATAAAATAATGAAAGCAGTACTTGAACATTCATTGCAATAAAATGAAGAGTAAATGACACACTCCATTGCTGTGTTTGAAGATAAACCAATTAATGTAGTTTCCGAAGAGTCAGATAACTCTATTGACCTACCTGTCAATTATGAAGAAAGACAATCAAAACTTCATGCTACAAACCAAAATGTTCCTGTTCAAGATATTAAAAATCATAGTAGCGGAATTGTTTTATTTGAACCAAAGAAAATATAATCTCTAGCAATAGACAAATTAGATGCAAAAATATTGCAAAATTGCCTTTAATGCTTAGAAAAGTTAATCACATTAGATATTAAAAATATCATGAGTTTAGAGGAATTCTTAAAAGTTGAAGTATTTTAATAGTTAAGTTAAATACTAGATATTGGATTTTAGATTTACCAAGGATTTGCTTTGTAAAAAAAGTTGCAAATAGAGAAATAAGCAAAGAATCAAAAAGATTAGAATCTTTAACAGACAAATGATCAAAGCCTTATGTATAGTAACATGAATAGCAAGTTAGGAACTCATTTCCAAGCTTAATTAAAACCACTCAGATATGTTGAACCAACCCCAGTTAATGCTAGCTCGAGATAGATTACTTTCTAAAATCCAACAAGTGAATTTAAGCAAAGTTATTTTGATTAATCATACTCAAAATCCTTATTAGTTAGATCAGCTACAAAAGTTGGCATAAATTTAAAGCCAAAAACTTTATAGATAGATTTCACTGGAGAAGTATAAAAGAAAAAAGATAGAGATTAAAATTTAAATCTTGTTTTTACATTACTTAGTAGTACAATGAAATTTGTTCATACTCTTTCATTAAATCCAAATTTGCATCCAGAGATTATTCAAAGTGGTTTGGGATGGAAATCTTTATAACAATGTTACTACTCTTTATGGTAAGATGAAAAGAAATCATTAGTGGAATCATTATTAAAGGATGCTATTAAAACAATGTAAAGCTTGACCTCATTTGCTTATGTTTTTACTCACGAACTATAAACCAATAAATCACCATTTGAAGATTCAAATCCTTTCTATTAATAAATTATAGCTAAATATAAAGATGCTAAACTTAAAGATATAATAATAGAGTTTTGGTTCTGTATGAAAAAACTATTAGAAAGGAAAATTCTTAATAACCTTGTTATGAAGTTTGAACTAGATGATTTTACGAATAAAATGAGGTTTGGTTTGAGTTAAGAAGTCGAGGTTCAGAAATTTGTAAAGATTTTCTCAATCGAAGAAAAATCACATGAACTTATCTGGAATAACCAATCAAGAGAAGAATTGCTTAATATTCTAATTGAGTAACTATTATATATTGACATCTCTTTTCATAATAAAATACAAAATTTCGACTATTAAGTAAATTTGAATGAGTTAAGAATTGAAAGCATATTTGTTAAGTAATTTAACTCTGATATTTATTACAGACCATCAGATACTAACTTATTCGTCAAAAGCTTACTCGAAAATATTAAGAAAAGATTAGATAAAACTTACATAGCTGATTTAAGTGAGTAATAATATGATGATATATTAGAAATCACTAAAGCTCTAAGAAATCTAATTTAATATTAGAAAGTGCTAGAAACAAAAGCAGTATAACACTTCATAGATAATATATCTCTTCTTTGTTAAATGCTAAGATTTAAAGATATTGACAATCCAAATGAAATGAGAATCGCTACTGTGGCTTCAATAATTTTAGATATTCTGAAAATCTTTTCTAGGAATGATAAATTTTTAGAGCCACTAGTACACAATTTAGAGTTTGTGAAAATGTTGAGTTTCTAACTATTCAACCATGAAAATTAAATTTTAGATATCGAAGATCAATTAAAAGTTCTGCAAATTATATACAATATAGTTAATGCTGATGATGATGAATCGAATATGCTGTTTATTAAATATGGGTTGGTTGTGTTCCTACTTAATAGCATTTTTGAAAAATCTGTTAGTAAAACTATTAGAATTGAGTTGGTAAAGGTTCTCAGATATAAGCTACAAGAATTAACTCCAATTATTTCTTCATTTATGCCAATTCATTTCTTCACTTAAATGGAATTCCATAAGATCGATGTAGTTACATCAGAAGATGACATGATAAGCAACTTTTTAACTCACTTAGACGCACAAGCTTACGAAAATCTATTCTTGAGATGGAATTCTGACTTAAAAGATATTTAACATTAGAAAATAAAGGTTGAATGTGAAAGAATATTTAAGAGTCTAATAGAATTAAATGCAGATGAATTCACATTATTTGATGCAAACATATAAATCGAAATTTACTAAAAGTAAAATAATTCTCATTATTAATTATTTATTTAGTCCATTATGCAAACATGAAATTTAAATATCAGATGTGATTACAAGAATATTCAATAAGAGTCCAGCTCTTTACATTGCAGTAATCACTATTCAATTTTTTTAATTAAATTTTTTAGGCTGATATTGATAGTTTCCTGATTAAGTTATGCATTTAATTAGACTAATAACTATTTAGTTTACAGTAGATACTCAATATATTCCACAAAGATGATTTAGATTTTGAAGCAAATAATGATGATTTCATTGTCTAAATCAGATCAGAGGTGTTTACTATCAAACAAATAAGAAAGAAATTCAAGTATTACTCACAGTAAACATTGCAAGTACTTACAAGCATATTGCTACTCATTGAGTAAATCTCATAAAATAGTTACAACCCTAATAAGAAAAGGAATTATTAATCTGGATTTGATTTTGACAGAAGTAACTCAAGGAGTTAAGTGTCTTACCTTGGTGACTTAAGTAAGAGAGAATCAGATAATGGTGCTCCATAAACAAGATACAGCAGCAATCTATTGAAACTGACAAATCCATCTTCTCAATAAAACACCCATCGCACAAGCGCATTCTTATCTTCAAACCAAATGCAACAGTTATAAAACGAGATAAATCACTAACTTACAGATGACATGATGCAGATTCCACTCTAATTCATTAGATTTATGGAGGATTGGTTAATGCTGCCAGTGTTTCACAGTTATATTCTACCCATTGAAATTAGAATGACATTTATGCAGTTGGTTTTAATCACATTAGAGATACCAAACTGTGTAGAGGACCTTGGTGAGTAATTACTGTAATATACTGGTAGAATACTACAGCAGATAGTCGAAGAAGTAGACAAAAAGAATAGTAAGCAAAATAAAGCTGTGTGTTAATAATTTTATAGTTGAGGATATTATGAAGATCACAGTCATTGAGAGGATGTTGATGAGAGGAGGCAAAGATCAAATTATCAAATTCTATAATCATTAAGATAATCTTGATAATATCAAGAGAATTTACTTTATGAGCAAGAAACTTGTTGGTATCATGTCTCAAATCGAGATATTCAAGCATATTATCTAGTTCATTCAACTAAATGTAAAAACATAAATTTCCATAATATACTATTTTAGGCTGAGCAAGAATTCAATTGGAAAGATCTGACACTGCCAAGATTAGACTTATCTCCAGATTATTAAGCAACCGAATTTGCAAAGATTTGGAGAGCTAAGCCTACTTCCCATGCTGAAGCCAGAAAGCTCTACACTTAAGCAGAGACAATGATATTGGAAGATAAATTAGAGGAATAGAACATCATCAAACTCAAGAATCTTCCTTATGTTTCAATCAAGGGTATTAAAGAGATGAAGAAAGATAATCAGATGGGAGAGGATGAATTAGCTATTTATAGTCTGATTGAAGATCTTAACAGTTTGGAATAGAAAGAGCAGTTCTGGTAAGAGAACAAACCAACTGATTTTAATTGAAACAAAGATGAGAAATGAATTTAATAATTATAAATATTATTGGATAAATTTAATATATAAAACGAGTTAATGATTAACAAATTATAGTCATATAATATATTATTAATTTAGTATTCTTGAATAATAAATACCTTTTGATTATCATCATAAAATGAAAATTGTAGTCGGTCATAAAAACCTCAATCTAGAGGAACTTTTCAACTTATCTTGCCTACCTACTTAAAATGAGTTGGTAGTAGATAATGTGATCTCATGTGAATTCAGTGCAGAAGCACCAAAAGTGTAAAACAAGTAAGATGTGCAATAATCCCCAGAAATATTGTCAGGAATTGCTGTAAATATCTAATAAGATCATGCAAGAGCCATTCTTTTAGTTAAATTGGTATAATTAATCAAACTTAAGAAGAATGTCACTAGATAAACTATCAATTATTTCGTGCAAGTACTCAATGATAATATCAACTTTGTTGTAAGTAAATCATATTCATTAAATCATTTTATAGTAAGGTTAAGATGGTAAAACATTCTTTTAAGCATTGTTTGAGCATGCTAAATATCAAAATATCTTTTTCAGTGAGAAAGAACTCTTTATTTTGCAAGCACAACCACATATCTATCAAGCTATTTTTGCTTTGGAAGTGTATAAACTACAATAAAATGTTAGATTGATTGATACAACTCTTGCTTTTTCTCTTGAAACACTTAATGTTCACTAAGATTATCTTACTGAATATGCATTGACATTGGGCAAATCGAGTTAAGGTGTCACTAACTTCAAGAATTCCATTTTGTCACTTATTGATAAATCTAAGCTTGTAGGAACAGCAGCATAACCAGATAAGGCTCTAAGCTTAAGTAAAGTATTCTAATTGCATGGTACATTACACGAGAGACTAATCCAATTAGGTTAAGCTTTAGGTAATGAGATTAATTCAGATTATGGCAGTTTATTCTCAGAGAAGAAATATAAAGAATTGATCTAAATTGCCAAGGATCAATAGCAAGAACAATTAATTATTCTTTCTCAATAAGTTTAACCTCTTGCTTATCTCACCGAGCAATTAGTTTAATTATCTAAAGTGAGAGAGTAATTGTTATCTGGTTAAAAACTTGGAGATGTTTAAATGCAAGAAGAATCGAAATAATCATCATAAGACCTCGATCACACTTTCGATATTGTCTCCAGATAAGTGTTATTGCACTCATATCAATCTGAATTGTGGACTGCTTACAGTAAATAAAGCAAGATTGAGAATGATCTCAAGGCAAAAGCATAATAAGCTGAGGAGCAATAAAAACAATAAGAAGAAGTTAAAGAAGCCAGTTAGATTGATACTTCTACTGCTGCTGCTAAAAAGTAATAAAATCCACCCAGAGGGGGCGGTAAAAAGAAGGGGAAGGAAGTAGTCACTACCATCAAGTTCGGTGTTGGCACCAGAAAGTTCTTTGACTATCTGCTACAAATTGATTTAAACTCACAAGAAACTCTTGAAAATAAACTTAACGTATTAGTGAACAAAGAATTAGACTCAGTATTGAGTGATGTTCTTGAATAAAGAAATGAGGAGAGAAGAAAACCCAAGTGTGCCAGAGGTACAAGAGATATGTTACCAATCTAAATGGCTATTCGTGAGAAGGCATTCGGTATCATTAAATCTGTTTTCAAAAAGCACGGTGCATGTGAGATTGACACACCAGTGTTTGAATTGAAAGAAACTTTAATGGGGAAGTATGGTGAAGAATCTAAACTTATCTATGACTTAGAAGATTAAGGAGGAGAATTGTTATCTTTAAGATATGATCTTACAGTGCCATTTGCCAGATTCTTAGCTCTCAATTCTAAATTTGAGAAGATCAAAAGATTCCATATTGCTAAGGTCTACAGAAGAGATAACCCATAAATGAGCAAGGGTAGATTCAGAGAGTTCTATCAATGTGATTTTGATATTGCAGGATAGTATTCACTTATGATCCCAGATAGTGAAGTAATTAAGGTATTAACTGAAATTCTTGAGGATTTGAATATTGGTGAATTTATCATTAAAATTAATCACCGTAAATTCTTGGATGCAATGGTAGACCTTGCTGGTTGTGAGAAGCGTAAATTCAAAGCTATTTGCTCTTCAGTTGACAAATTAGATAAAGAACCTTGGGAAAAGGTTCGTGAAGAATTAATCACAATGAAGGGACTTACTCCAGAGATGTGTGATAAGCTAGAGAAATTCGTGAAGTTAGTTGGCAAGCCACTAGAGTTACTTCAGAGATTGAAAGATGAGGCAGTTTTTAAGGGTCATTAAGAGGGAGAAGAAACCATCAAAGAAATGGAATTATTGTTTGAGTACTTAGGCAAGATGAACTGTCTTGATAAGATCTAATTTGATTTCTCACTTGCAAGAGGACTTGACTATTACACTGGGTTGATTTATGAGGCAGTGTTAACAGACTCTGAGAACAAGGTTGGTTCAATTGCCGGTGGTGGTCGTTACGATGGTCTCGTTGGTATGTTCAGTGGTAAATAAATACCAGCAGTAGGTGTATCAATTGGTATTGAGCGTGTGTTTGCTATCCTAGAAGAGAAACTGAAGAATGACACATCAGTGAGAAAGAATGAGACTCAAATTTATATTGCTTAAGCTGGCAAGAAATTGGTGGCTGAGAGATTGAAGATATGTGCAGAGCTATGGAGTGCAGGTATTAAAACAGAAACATCTTATCAAGATAACCCATCAAGTACCAAGAAATAAACTGAGTATGCTCTTGCTAATTGGATTCCTCTGATTATGTACTTGGGTGGTGATGAAGTCTAAGGTGGATTTGTTACTGTTAAGAACCTGAACACTGAAGAACAGCACAAGGTGATGAGAGAAGAGATGGTTGAGAAGGTAAAACAACTCATTCAGGAGAACCCAGTACTGTTGCCAGAGGTGCAACAACAAGTTAAGCAAGAAGATGAAGAAGAGAAGAAAGAATGAATCACAAGAAATTAATAAAAACTTTAAGTTATTATAAATAAGTATTATCAAATTATTGCTTTGTGTGTTATTTTCATTTCATTCAGTAAATATCATGTTATATGTCCTCTTGAACCAGTTGTTTAAGTCTTCATTGCTGTATTAACCTGGACCTGGTGTCTCCATTTTCTTCTTTTACTCACCAAATCTGGGTGCTTATGACAAGAAATTCTAACTTTTATTTCCACTTATAGTAGCCTGAGCACCACTTGCTAATGTAGATTTGTGTACACCATCAAATGTGCTCTGCTGTTCATAATAGCCTGGTCCCAAGAATGTTTCTGCTTCATCTACTTTCTTCATTGGGAATCTCTGAGCATTAGAACTGAATGCAGGGTTCACTCCTCGCTTTGCCTTCAAATTAGCCAAGAGTGGGTTGCCCATACCTGCCTCAATCTTTCTACGCACTTAATCTGAGATAGTATTGGATTTATCATCATATTATACTACAGATAAAGCAGCACGTGATTTCATGTCTTCATATGGATTTCTTTTGGTTTGTGAAATAAACATTGATGATGATCTCTTTATGTTAACTTCATTCTTTTTATCCAGAGCTTGTTGTGATCTCTCAGGTTTATACAATCCAGGACCTGGAGTTTACAAAGTTTATGCTATAACAAATCTTTTCTCAGTAGATCCAAACACTCCTTGCTTGCCCCACGGTTTTTTCTGCAAATTTTCAATGAGAGTCTTGGCTTAATAAGAACCTGGACCTGGCACTAACTCTGCAGGATTTTTATCATTAAATCTCATATCTGCTGTTGAAAATGGTACATTATTATTGGTTCTTATCTTTTTAGCAGCTAATGATTATTAAACAGAATATGATCCTGGCCCTACATTTGGTGGTATTTTAGTTTTTTCAGTCTAATCATGAAATCTCTCAACTGTAGACCCAAAGAATTATAATCTCTCTGGTATGGCTTTTACTTTAAAAGTTGTACTTTGATGTGGATTGTAATATGAACCTGGACCTGGGGCATAATCATCTTCATCTTCATCGTAGTAATCATCATCATTAGATTATTAAATTGCACTATGTGGTTTAGGTGGTAAGCCATGTTATCCTTTCATACCTTTACTTGTCTCTCTTGCCACTTTAGATACAAATACACTACTAGGTTTATACTTATAAATTGGGAATATATCCACTTTCTCAGCATTATAATGACCTGGCCCTGGTATTTCTTTTTAAAATTCAGAAGCAGTTGCTACTGCCTTTTTATTGGCTTTTGGTAAGTGCCACTGTGGACCTTTCTTATTTGAGCCAATTGGCTTAACTATTTCGTATTCACCTGGACCTACAGTGTCTTACTTCACACCTGAGTGTAATTTCTCTGCATTTTTCTATTTCACTAATTCTCCATTCGGGT
Source organism: Sterkiella histriomuscorum (assembly GCA_001273305.2). Lineage (NCBI taxonomy): Eukaryota > Ciliophora > Spirotrichea > Sporadotrichida > Oxytrichidae > Sterkiella > Sterkiella histriomuscorum. Next base: position 13,207 of record LAST02008632.1, read on the forward strand.
TTTCCTCATATCCAAATACATTATCATGCGAAGGAATTGAAGGAGGATTAGTCATTTTATTCCAAGCGATTTGCTGCCATTCAGGTTTAGGTGCAATTCTCTTGCTTTTAACCCAATCACTTTCATTGGTGTATTGCCCTGGTCCAGGTGTAAATGATTTCTCCTTCATTTGTTTTTATTGGAATCTATCCACTTTAGATGCGAAACAATTCGATGGCTTAATGACGGTTATTCCAAATTTCTCCAGACCATACATACTTAAATTCTTAGCTGATTGCATACTTTTGCTTATTTATTCGAAACCTGCTGACGCTTGATATGAACCAGGACCTAATAATAATAGGTTTAGTTTATTTGGTTCATGAAATATTATAAAATCGCAATTTATATAAATAACTCACTTACCAGGGTTAAAGACTGTTTAGCTTAATGAGGTTTTAGATGCTTCAGTTCTTCCTGTTTAAGCTTAAAATGGTTAATGTCTAAATAAAATTATTATGATAACTTGAAGTTTACACTTAGGGTTTTGGTTTATAGTCCTTATGACCAACATAGGCACCTGGTCCAAGTGTTAAATTCTCTTTGCCACTTAATTCTATTTTTCTATCTGATCTATAAACGAATGCCATTTTATTTTCAATATTTTATTTATTTCTAACTAAATAACTTTTCTTTTATTAACATAAAAACATGATGGGGTTTTGGGGTT
>LAST02008633.1:0-10633 GCA_001273305.2 Sterkiella histriomuscorum
AAAACCCCAAAACCCCGTAAGAATGAAATTAAATGGTTTATGAAATACTGTAATTATTATTCATATATAAAAATTATAAAAGCTTCATTCTCTATATTAATTGTTTGTTCCTGTGTGATAGTTTTGTAAATTTTATGAGCTAGTTCTGCTGACTGATCCATACTAACCTAGGATTTATTCTTGAACCATTTGTGGTTATGTTTATAATGATGGTTGTGTAGTTTGATATTATTGCTGCATAGTTGGTTGAGAATATTAATTTGAATGTTAAGAACTCACTAAAGATTAATGAGAAATATTAATCATTGATTAAGTTAAGTTCTAGTTCATAGTATTGTTACTACTATTACTGTACTATGTTTAGGATTAAGTACTATGGCTACTTGATTAAATTTGACTTGATTAACCTTGCATATTCTATGATTATTGGAGTTAAGTTAATTAGAAAGGTTCTGTAACAACATTTAGGCCACCATCTCCACATCCGACTAGCAAGAACCTTCTCTCTGGACTTACAATTATTGATATAACTGGATATTGTGTTGAAACTTATTATTTCTTGAACTATTTTAGAAGAGGAAGCTGTCTGAATATAAGGTATCCTTTCTCATTACCATAAACCAGTTTTTCCATGAAATGAGAGTCTTTTATAACATGTGGTGAAATAATATGGTTGCATTCTTCTTTTTACTTTTCAAGGAAATGTCCATTGATTGAATATGAATGCCAGAAATGGTCCTCTCTTGAAAAGAAGCAACATGCAGCTAAAGGAGTTTGAGTTAAGATACCTGAATGAATAGGAGCTAACTTTGGATGAACAAATGTTCTAATCAATTTATCATTTGAAAGATTATGTAAATTTGCAGTTCCGTCTAATGAGCAAGTTAAATACAAGCACATATCTTCATTTATATGGATAGAAGATATCATACCTTCATGATAACACAAATGATTCCTTAATTACCAGCAAGATTCGTGTGATGAATTTGCTGATCCACCAATGTAAATCCATATTGCAATATCTCCTGATTTAGAACCTGTTATTACTAATTTATCATTGACTGTAGCATTAATTGCTGTTACAGATGTTTAATGGGCATTAAGTTATGAAGGTGGATCCTAACTTACACCTTCAATTGGACATATTGATACTTTACCTCCCCAAAGACCACCTCTAATTACACATTTTTGAGTATGTAAAATATGAAGAGGGAAATCTAGCTTCTTAATTGATCTATCATATATTTCAAATCCATTTTACTTTTGTCTATTATCAAATTTCCTCTTTTTATCCTCACAGCAAGTAAATGGAGTATTAGGGTTAATTTCATGTGCTTTTGAAATCCAAAGGAAATATGTTACGGTACCATCTTTGCTTAAGCCTATAATGGTTTATTCATCAGCAAATCTTGCTTTTAATATTGCTTCTGATTAAATTAATACTTAAGGAGCGTTCTATCCTGCACCTCCTTACTTATTTTATTATTAAGCAACAGGCTTGTATACCTTAATCTTTGAATGATTATCAACTACTGTATTAAACTTTAATGCTTAAGCTTTTGGAAACCTTTAAGGATGTTTATTCTTTTAGAATAATTAAGAAGGAGTCTATCCATAGTTATAAATTTACTCTTAATATGATTGTTTCATTAGTTAATCAGTAACACTCTCAATATCAATTCCATCTTCATAAGTTATATGAGAAAAGAGGTTGAGCGCTCTCTCGGCTTCTACATCTCTTTATTTATAACCAAAAATAAAATCAATCCAAGATCCTAAGTTTTGAGAAACATAGTTTGATTCAAAAGCTTCTCTCATAAATATAACAAACAAATGAGGATCATGGTTACACCAACTTGGTAATTTTACGTGGTCGACAACAGTACCGTCTTATTTTACTCCAAATTTAATCTTATTTAAATTTATAAACATTTCTGGTTAGAAATAAAACTCTGGAATTAATTCTCTCACATCTGCATGATCTGTCAATGCACTGTTAAGTGAATCTTAGACACTATGGAAGCCTCTATCAGGTGTATCAAGATTTTTGCCATGCAATTCAACAAGAGCATCGATATATGGACTTAGTCTTGACATATAATGCAAAACTATTCCAGGATTAGAATAATGTGATCCACAATGGAATCTTTCCCTTGATGATGCGAATGAATCCATATCTTCTGATTTCCTTTTAAATTCAGCTTATCTTTCAGCAGTTCCTAATAATTGCATATTTTTGTTCAAGTCTCTAAAACCATTAGGAGGAGGGTATGTACCACTTGGAGCATTATTTTATATGCTTGCAGTAGCTAAATCTGGAGTAGTAGCAGTAGTAAAATCTACAAATAACCAAGGGTAAACTGGATACTGAGATAAATCATTAAATGATCTACCACTCAACTAATTAATTTACATCAAATACTCAAAATTAGATATCTTCCATTGCATCCATTTCTCTGTTAATTCTCTCTTCTTTAATATTCTTTTTGGCTCTAAAGTATCATAAAATTTTAGATTATAAGATTTTTAGTTTCGTTATCTTATAATCTTTTTAGCAAACTGCTCTCGATCCTCTGTTGATTAGAAATTTATGAGGATAGATTTATTATTGATAAAGAATATTTCTAATGCAGTTTTTCTTCCTAAGAATCTGCGTCTTTGAATCTCTTTTAAATCTTGTAATGGTATAATTTTATACAGTAAATCATCACTCTTCTTTTGATACTTAAAGAAAAATATATTGTCTTTTTCTTGTAAGAGGTTGGCAGGTGTAAATAAATCATCAAAGAATATAATGTCACTAGAAGTTAAAGTTATTTATCCAGGTCTTTAATAAAATGGTTTAAGAATTGCACATTTGATGTCAACTAGTATTTCTTTAGTTTTAGGTCTAAAAGTATAAATGTGCTCTCTAAGATGATTTAGGAATTATTTCTTCAGAGATATTTTTTCTCTTGTTGTTAATTATCTTGAAAAGAAACTTATAATTTGGGTTTATTTCTATTCTATAAAGGGATTATTAAAATCTTCTTCCTCTTCATCTTTTTCTTCTTTATCTTCTTTTTCATACTCATCATCAGAATTTGTAAATAGTTTCTCATCAGATGTAATTAAGATCTTTTTCTTGTTTGATGATTTTACTTTTTGAATTTTTGCTGAATCAAAATTAAATATCTCCATAGTAGGATTATAATCTAGTTCACTAAATATTTTTTGTTCTAGTTCAGTATTTTGTTCTTGCAGCTCAAATCCATTTGAGAATCTCTCAACCATATATGGTCTTGCTCCTTCACTATTTTAATTTTGAGTAATTTTAAGATAATTATCATCATTGCCAATACTGGCCCTCCATACTCCATGATCTCCAAATAAGTATTGCTTTACCTTTTTCCAATGATGCCCTTGTTCTCTCATAAAATTATCATTCATAAGAGCTACTTTATTTTTTCTTTCAAATTCTTCAGAACTTAATGTACCAATAACTTCAATGGTATCTTACTACATTCTCTTCAATATTTCATCTTTTGTCTTGTCTACACTTTATGAAGTCTCAATTTAGTGCACTGCATATGTGTGTCTCTTAGAAGCAAATGCAGATAAGATGTTTTCATTTAAAAATTTCTTTATAATGTTTCTTATAGTATTACTATAAAAGAAGGTAACTTTCCAATCATCCATGTAGAAGCTCTCAGGGAAATCATCATAGTCATTTTACTTAATCCTCATTATATCTTTCAAGTTAATAAGACATTCCTGCTAATCTTGATAATTCCTTATCAAAACGTTTTGGAAGATATTCTTGCATGCACTTACATGTGATTCATTTTAAAAATTTCCTCCCTTTATCTTTTGATATTCAACTATATTGATATAGTAAATCATCAAATTTTTAAGAGATTAGGCATAAAGTTTGTTAAACATTTACTCTTTAGGACTTGAAGTATTCGATCCTTAAGATTGTATTGCATTATTAAACTAACCATGTCTAGGATTTGCTTATGAAGTATTATGGATTTCATGGAATAAAAATGAGAATGCGAAACTTATTACTTCTGTGAATTTTCTTTAATAGTTATTGTATAATGTTGAAACCATTCTACTCTTCCAAGACTCAGAAACTATCATAATGAATTTCACAAATCTTTCAAACTTTTCAAGAAGTTATTGCACTTGTTATTTTGATTCAGATTAAACTAAGGATACACACATAATGTTAAGAACTGTTTTCATGAAACTTTATTCTGATGTTACATTAAGGCTTTGATTTGGTGTTAAATTTTCTTAACTTTACTGCTGTTATTACTCAGTGTGTGATTTATTACCACCTAAAACTCCTCTCAATAGGCCTTTTGCTTTACTTGAGTTCGATTTATGAGTTTGTTAAGGCTATGGTTGTGATTATTAATCAATTTTATAAGGTGATCCTTCATGCAATAAAACATCAACTATTTGAGTAAATTCATCAGCTGACCCCTTCTTTTCAAGTCTAGAAAATAATAGATCCTCAATTTTAACTGATTTATTTTTTTCGATTGAAAAGACCCATTCTGGATATATACAGTCGACTGTTAATAATATTTACTCTACAAGATCCCATTCAGCCCATTATATTTTCTCATTGTAGTTTGAGTAATAATAAAGGTATTCTCTTTGAATCCACTTATATAGAGAGCCATTTAAGTCTTTATTATCTTGGGTATTAACGGTCTTTTAGTGTGATCCAAATATCATTTCTTCACATAAAAATATTAGGTAAATCAAATTCTACCAAGTAGGCATATTTTTAGCAATATATGGTCTTAATCTAGATGCATCATCTCTCAGTCCCTGCATGAGTTGGCATGATAACACTCTAACTAACTTATTTGAAACTTCGAAATCTCTATCATTACGGTCCTTAATGTTATTTATTACATATCGCTTAATAATTTATGGCCATCTAATTAGGAAATTCAACTTTTTATAAGCTTCTTCTTCTGGATTAGTACAAGTGTTTCTTAATAATAATGTATGAAGCTTACAACCTATGTCATAAACAGCCAAAGAAGTACCTTATAGATTTTGGTATTTTGTTGACAGATCTTAATAGGGCATTAGTAACTCTAATAACCATTAATGGAATTAAGGATGCATCATAATTTGTGTGCCATTATTTGGATCCCATTTAGTTAACATTTCTAGGTCATTAAATGCTCTTTACCTTATAATATTATTAGAGTGAGTAACAAGGATCATAAGCAGTTAAATTGCTGGTTAATATCCGATTTTATCTACCTCATCAATAACTATATTTTCATAAAGAGAGGATGGTGCTCTACTAATTATCCATTCTAAACAACTTGTGTATAAATTCTCTAATTCATTAGTATAATCATCGTTATACTTATCTTCACTTTAGTCTAATTCATATTCATTCTATAGTTACTGCAATTCACTATCGTTTAAATCTTGATCCTTTTTATCTTAATAGTGCAAAAGATTATCACTGTGTCTTTTCTTTGTATCTTTTTATTGGTGAATTTGGCTTAATATTGATAGGTTTGGTTAAGTTTAATTAAACTAAGGAATCTAAACATCTTATTTGGTTGATATTAGATTTGATCCTAAAACTTAACTCTGAATATCTTAACTTGTCTATGAGTTAATTCCAAAGTTCATATCATGCTTTGAAGATGATGACTTAGATTAGCTAGTTGGAGACATTTCTTCAGTAATTGTGTTTGGAGCAAACATACCTGACTTCAATCCAAATCCTTTATGAGTTGATAAACCAACACTTCCCAATGTCCCACTGAAGTTTAATTTATCTTTAGAGCCTTCTAATATAGCATTCTTTTCATCTTATGACATTTAAAATTCAATCTTTTTAATGCCACGGACACTCTATGGTGTCATAAATTATGCTCTTGGGTTTTTAATTTTATTAGTGGCTTTTTATTCCTATACATTTTTATTAATTGGATCTAACATCTATTCATCATCTTCATCCTCATTTTATAAGAATTTGCTTTCGAATGTTTACTTGCTCTTATTATTGTATTTTATGGGATCAGTAGGGTTCTTCCTGCTCATTGCAGCTATACACATTGAAGCTAATTCCTCTATTTCTATTTCGAAGTTTCTTATTTCCTCATCTTCTGACATTTTAACTTACCCATGCTCTCCACCATAAGTAAATAACTCGTTGATTGCATCTGTGTCAAGGTTAAGCATGTTATTGGTATTTGTAAACAACTTCGAATTTTTCTAAATTGAAATAACAGCTTTTTTAGCTTTTTATCTCTATTATGTTGGTTATGGTTAACTTTACTCTTAGTTTTATTATATTTAAAGCTACTCTCTTTCCAAAGAATGCTACTCATCTAATTATAATGTGTCTGATGTTGCTCCAGTGTTGCCTCCTAACATTAAGTTCTTTCTTTTTGGTGGTCTACTTAATATAAGCCCTTAATCATCATTTGTGAGACTATTGTTACTTGCTTCTCTCCGTGGTTAGTTTGAAGATTAAATAATTACACTTCCACTTTTCTATTTACCACCTATTACAAATTCATCTGGACTAGTAACATCGTCATCTCTTTTTCTTTAATCACTAAAGAAGTTGTTTTAGAAATATTTGCTATCTTCGTTGTCATCTACTTATTTTACATAAGCCAACATTTCATCATCTTCTACTAATTATACTTAATTTTCCTCTGCAGATTTCTTCTCTTCTTCATCACTGTCTTCATTTGGAAATCCAAAGTTAAACTGTTTAGGCTCTCTCAGATTAGACTTACTCATTATATTTTCATTTGCAAATGATGTATTAGACTACTTTCTTCCCTATATCTTATCATCACCAGCTTCATTATCAAATTCAGCAAATTATATAGTTGTGGCTTTAGCTTGAGTTCCTGTAAATGTATTTCTCTAGACTCTTGTTTTTGTATCTGGCATGCTAAATTAATCGTTTTCATCATCATGTAAGTCTAATGCTAATTTTTTCTATCCACTTTTACCAAAACCTAATCCTAGAGATTTGTTAGATTTTAAGGTGGGTAATTTTTAAGTATTCATAAATTGCTTTGACTCTTCATCTTTATTTCTATCTTTAAAACCAATTATACCAAATTTCTTATACTTATCTTCTTGCTATTCTTAGTACTCCATTTTGGTGTCTTCATCATCTTCCTCGTTTTCTTCTGTGATTGCAGATTGTTTCCCAAATATTTGTAACTTACTCGTTTAATTAAATTTAGATTTAGGAGGAGCAGATATCTAATCTTCCTCATCCTCATCATCAAAACCGAATTGCATTGTAGGTTTTGATTTACTTCTTGGAGCTGGAGGAGGAGGTTTAGTACCAGGTAATACATCTAAATCAAAGCTGATTTAACTACTTTTCTTTCTTTTGTCATTATCATTTGTTACTTAGTCTTGTTAATTACTAATAATGTGCTGATTAAAGAAATCCTCTTAAAAAGAATTAGCCATTTCTTGATCTTCATCTTCCTCTATGAATAATCCAGGACCAAATTTCTTTTACTTCTTAGACTAGGATAAATTTTAGTTTTATAATGGACTACTATTACTCTATTCATACTCCTCTTCTTCCATTATCTCATATTAATTTATCTTTGCTCTATCAGGACTTTAACCTTAGATCATTCTATCTTAACCAACAACAATGTTCTTGTATATTTGGCTTTTCTCTCTGATAGTTGCCAATTCCATCATTTATCTAGGTAGGATTATATTACACATATAAGTAATAACATCTGGATCAATTGCCATTTTAATCAATTAAGTGTGACTGCTTAAAACATCAATCAACTTAACACACATTGCTTTAACATCAAAAGAAGAATTTGAACATAGATAGAGAAGTATTTATAAACCATTTGCTTTTAAGAATTAAGCAGCAAACTCACTAGGACTAGCACAATATTGACTATCACCTTCTCTACTATCTAAAAGAAGCACCTTTAACAATTTCAACATTTATAAATGGAAACAAGGGGAAGATTTCACTGTTAGAGATTTAGCAATATTTTAAATCTGTTCTAATACCTCATTACCACCAGAAGTTAAAACCCCTTCCAAGACACCTGCAATAGGCGCCAAGTATTTATCAATATTATGAGTGTTAGTTTTATGCTCTGCTAAAGGCGCTAACGGTTACATTGCATGAGATTTACTTGCATTAAATATACCCTAAGAGTTTGATTTCTGTTATCTTACTTTTCTTCCACTCAAATTACTTAGTCTTCCATAATTAGTATTTTGCTATACATTAACTTATCCTTAATAAAACATTAAGAAAGTGCTTTTATGATAGTCACAACAATAACCAGCATCCTTAAGATCGCTTATTTTTACCATTAAATCTATAAGATTTTAAATACTAAATAGTCTATTGTATTAAATGGGATTTTAAGCATAAATTGCTTTAACGAATAACCAGAATTCATTTATAACTTCAAAATTTTATGTATTAATCCAAAAATCACTGCTATACATTAAGTTTTTGAAAAATTATTCTTAAAGTTTTGAATCTCCAATTTAAAATCTAATTTCTGCTAACAATTATATAGTTTAATTGTTAACACTTGAAGTTGGAAGTTTATTTAACAGATAGAACATGATATTGAAAAATGGAGCAGGTAAATCTTGCTCAAATTATGAATAAGATTTTGAGGATATTACCGATGTAATGATTCTCAGGAAATCATTGAATGTTTTGTCTAAGTCTCTCATAGGAGATCTGCCATCGTTATAAACTGAAATTGCTCTTAAAATTTCAAGTAAGGGCAAGAATGAAACTAACCCTCCAGTAAATAGTAATTTTGATTTAATGCCATTATGACAAACACCAGAGTTAATCATTAGTTCAGAATCCCTCATCTCAACACAATCATAAATGTTTTTATCTAAATAAAATAGTTTTAACTCCAAATAATTTACTATTGGCTCTTTCTGGATTATACATAATGTAGAGTTTCTCAATGATCTTAGAATCAATTAGTTCAGTATTAAGATATGTACCAGAATTTGATGCATTTTTTCCTTAAGAGCTTACTTGAAGCTAACTGGTATTATAAAATCCAAACTCATAATTGTGATAAATCTAAATAATTATATTATTTTAAAAGAGAAATTACATGAATAAGCTTCTTAGGATTTGAAACAGGCTCTCTGAATATCATAAATGATGACATTTAACCAACAAAATTCTTGCAGATTGTCATCATTGACAATTTAGAATTCTTTTCAATCTTTGGATAATCTAATGGAAGATGCACGACTTATTTATCATTTATTATAGCTGTGAATTGTGGTCTTGTGAAAGAAGGTTTCTCATGTTCTGTAGCTAAGAAATACCATCTCCTAGGCTAAAATTCACCAATAAGTATTCCATTACTCTCAACAGCTATTGATATATTAAAAACATTTAATTTTACTTACTTGGTGGTGTATACTATTTTCCTAATATCCTGTAAAAAAGCCTCCTGTCATTTAAGTAACATTCAAATCCTCCACTTCCTTGATAAAAGACATTGAAAATAATTGGTAAATTTCTATCATCCTAAAGTTGGCTATCATTTATATAGAACCAAAGACAAGCTGTGAATCCCTATAAAAATATAAATAATGCAGATTAATTACTTTAACAAACTCAGTTGACTGTATTTATTTAGTATTAACTTAGATTCCTGATAAATATCCTGAAAAATAAAAGTAGTTTTATGGTCCTATTTCGTATCTTTATTCATAAATATTAGCAATCATTCTCATAGAGGTACTAAGTTTTAATTGAGCTTAATCAGTCTTTCCAGATTTACATAGTTTAGAGCACCTAATCTTTAAATATTAGAATATATACTCCACATGACATCTTAAAAATCTCTTGCCATAAGTTAATTTGTTTATTAGCTCTAGTAACTTTTTAGTAGTATTTAATTTTTTATCGGATAGCTTCAAGCATAGTTATATTATTAACAGTAAAATATCATGTTCAGGAGTATTTGATCTAGTTATTGACATCCTATTATTATCTGCATTCTAGTTTTAATCTTAATGCAATTTATTTTAGGAATACTTTACCATTCTAGAGATCAGTTGTTAATTCATTCTAGTCACATTAGTCAGCACAATATGGTCAGTTAGGATTAGGGAGTTATGGGAACATTTTTACAATATATCATCCAATCTATCAATAATTATACATTGAGAGTTTTCAGATAGTTTTAGGAATTAATCTTATGACAGAACTTTAAATACTGCGACAGGATTCGTGATTAGAAAAGTATTTGTGTAATCTTTTTCGTGACTAATTTCAAATTTAGGAGCCTAATTAACTGGTTATTAATTTTATTAATTAGTTTAATTTGCTTGAGATACTCTACTTTAATCTTTATTGACTGAGACAGGGATTAAATAAGGTTTATCAAATAAACTTTCTAATTCTTAAAGCATAATTTCTTCGATTTCTTCAGATGATTAAAAATGTATTTAATTTTAATTATCCGTGGTATCCATCTTTTGAATTTAACTTTACATTTTATTATTGATAAAATATTTAAATCTTAATACAAATATTTTATTGTTATTTAATTTACAAGTTATTTAGTTAAAAGGGGTTTTGGGGTTT
>LAST02008634.1:0-10879 GCA_001273305.2 Sterkiella histriomuscorum
CAAAACCCCAAAACCCCTTATGTAGTATATTCGTTAAACATTTGAATTTAATAAATAAAATTAGAATTATTGAACACTAAGAGTAATATAAATTTCAATTTAGAATTTAAAATGGCAACCTATGCAAAATATGCGGATATGTATAAAAATCGTACACGCTCACAAGATTCAAGAGTAAAGATTATTATTGTATAATTTTTATTGTCATTATTTAGGTCATTGAAAATAATCTTGCAGCACATAATTCTCATTCTGTGTCACCAAATAGATAAAACATTTCTAATGTTGGTTTATCTGGAATTCATAATGCTAATGCTACTTAACCCACATCAAAATTGTAAAGTTTGAAAAATATGACAGATAGAAATGCCTACATGACTTTCTTAGAAGTCTAGCTTGAAAGAGTTAGCTAGTCTTGTTTGACAGTCTAAGCATTTTAAGATAGAATTGAGCAATAATAACATTAATTGGGGACTTAAGAAGAGAAAATATTTAATATTAGCAGACTAATAAAGTTATTGCAGAGTTATGCAGACGCTTAAGAAGAGGATTCTTAAAATGTCAAAAATCAACTTAAAACTATGCACTAAAGAATTGATGATGTTTTAGCAATGAGAGGAGACACACATTCCCCAAACAAACACAACTTCTAAAATCATGACAACAAGCGACCTTCTAGTATAAGTCCCTCTAGAAAGCCAATGGGTGCAAGCCATTACAACTCGCTAGAAAGTTAAACAAATGTAGCATCAACTGGAAATTTAAACAACACACTTAACAACAGAAAAGTGTTATAATTAGAAGAGAAGTTACTATAACTTGAAGATAAGTTTAATTCATTGTAGTTTAAAACTTAGTTCTAAAATAAAAGCACTAATAATAATGGAGATTATAGTAATAATAACAACAATAATAACTCTACTAGAGATAGAAGCGGGATTGATATTGGTAGTATGTAGGAATAGTACAATAATTTTGCAAGGGAAGTTGATAGAGCATTGAAGGACATGGAAGATCGTATGTATAGAGTAATGAATGATAAATTAGAAACTACTTTTAACCGAAGATTATCAGAAATGAAACACAACCAATTATCATAATAATCATTTTTAAAAGAAAGATAAAAAGTAATTGAATCTACTTCATCACTATTGGGTGGTGCCAGTAGTAATGGTAACAACCCTAATATGAAGAAAATGGAAGCAGCCTTAAACGATTGGTTAGAAAAAGTAGAGGAATAAGTCAATTAATTTGATAATGAAAAAGCTAGCATGTTTGATTTGCAATAACTAGACATTAAACTTCAAAATGAAGTAAGAGACAGATAGTACGCAACAGATCAAATACTGTAAATAGCTTAAAACGCAGAGAAGATTTGCAATAGATTGACTGACGACGCAATGTCCTCAGTGGAAGATCTATAACGCAAACATTATGAAATGGAGGATAGATTTTAATAAATGGTTTAATACCTCGAAGAAAAAATCAGAATTTTAGGTAGTGGATAAAATAATGATAATAATGCTATTGGCAGTGGTGCCTCGGATACATTCAAGATATCATCATAAGAGACCTTTAGATCTTAAAATCTTATTAATAACCAAGGAAACTTAAGTAGTAATGAATTAAGAAATTTAGAAGAAAAACTTTCCAAAAGAATGGTAGACTCAATAGAATAGTTAGCTTAAATAATTAAGGACTATGCTAAAAAGAATAGAAAACTTAATGATAGACTTGGTACTGTTGAAGTTAAGTTATTTGGATAGAGCAGAGATGAAAGAACCAAGAAATCTACTAATACAAAACTTAATTCCTCCAATAATATCAACAATTCAAGCATGCTTAAAGCTAGTTTAAGTAACAACTTAGCAAATAACAATAAAGAGAACAGTTTTACTCGCAGTAATAAATAAACAAAGAAGGATAATACTAATGGCACTTAACGAAAGAGTGATTATTCTCCCCCTGTTTAGGATGCTTAAAGAAAGAAGTCTGGTTAGAAATCTAAGAAGATTCAATAGGAAAGAAGCCTTGAAAAATTACATAAAAACCCAAATAAAATCAACTCAATAGTCTAATCCTAGCCATACACCAACACAACCTATGATTAAGATTACTACCAATCTATTACTTCTGGCTAAAATAACATACTCCCAAATATTATCCACAATAATAATAATATGAACATAAACCCCAGAAATACTTTTGAAGATAAACTAAAACTAATGAATTAAAGCTCTGGAAATAATATAATTGAGTCTCCTAGATCTGCTTTTAAAAGAGCTAGAGATTAATCTATATAAGATTTGCAAGACAGTGAACATAACTATAGTAAATCTCCTATGAGTAATGGCAGTTAGTACAATAATAATGAGAAAAATCTTAATGATACATAGAAGAATGTGGTTGATAAAAGACCAATAACTACAAAGTATGATGAAAATTTAACATAAGATGCTAGGAAATTGAGGGATAGTATAGATGCTCGATCGTAATCATTGATTAAAAGGAATAAAAATAACAATAATGATAGATCTAGTGTGAGAAGTAGAGATAGTAAAAATCCATCATTCGTTGCTTTGAGAAATAAATACTCAGTCCTCAATAGATCAAGAGACTATACTATGCAAGATTTAGATAAAATGACTTCCACGTTTAACTCAGTGATGAGATCTTCTTCAAAGCCAAAAAGAAACATTTCGGAAGCAGCTGCTACTTAACAGTCGGGTGTCAAATCATAGAAGAAATTAAGAAAATCATCTTAAAAATCTATAAGAAATGGTTCTAAAGTTAGAAGTACTACTGTAACTTCAAGAAGAGGAGCAGCTGATAGCATCAATGTAATGAATATTAAGAGTTTGAAGAAAATATAAAACCCAAGACTAAGAGATAATACTGATAGTCATTCAAGAACTGGCAGAAGTACCTCGAAAGATAGAAGACCTATGAGTACCAAAAGTGGAAGCAATTATTATGTTTCAAACACTCTTAGAAATGCAACTTCTCGTAGTAGAGATGGAAGTAAACATAATTCAAAGAATCGGAATGATTTTTAATTTTCACCTTTTGGCACTAAAAAATCTCAAGATTAAGAAATGAAGAATCGTTTATAGAGAGATAGATCTTTGAAAGAAGCTTAAATAAGAGATATAACTCATAATGCCTCTTCTTCAGCAACAAATTTGATTATAAACACTAGTCACTCTGGCAATAATTTACTCAATAATAACAATAATAATAACAGAAATTCAATTGCCAATAATTTTAATTCTTCTCAATCTATTACTACCAATAATAACTTAAACGAATCTATACTGAGTTAATATACACCAGAATTATAGACAGTAATAAAAAAGATAATAAGCAATAAAAACCATAAATAAAAAGATTAGACTAAAATAGATTGGAAGAATTAAATAAGTGCTGCTTCTAAAAAGATTAATATACATAAAAACATTTAGAATAAAATATTCATTGAAGCTGCTATTTCATCTGAAAAGATCTAGAAATAAAAAGATAAAATGTAAGTATCATAATAAATTGATCTATATTTTAATTTTATAATAAATAGTCTAATTTTTTTTTATAGTCGAAAATATATCAAAGACAGTAATATCGACATAATGCACTTGAATGAGATAAACAGTGTATTTTTAGATTGTGATGAGGACCGCAAAGGTTTGATAACAAAAAAGAAGTTCTTAATAATGATTGCTGAAAATAATCTATAATTTCCGGCTGAGTTTTTATTTAGTTTAATCAGAGATTTGCAAGAAGATAGCCAAGATGAAAGTGAGGAAGCTATGCTTAGTTATGAAAATTTGAAAAATATTATAGAGATATTCAACAATTGCCCAAAATAGCTTAAGTAAGAAATTCTACATTTATTTACAATCTTATAGAGGTGACAATAATAACTCAGATAATTTTAAGGCAAATATGGATTTGAATAAAGATTTATCTGGTAATTATGATAGGCTTGATAAACTATTTTAATATGTTCATGCACGTATTGAAGAAAAATTTAAAGATTTTCGTTAAGCATTCAGAAGCTTTGATAAGAATTTTGATGGAAGTCTAAATTTTAAGGAATTTATTACAGGAATGGAGGGGATTGGAGTAACCTTAAAATTATCAGACTATAGATTGATATTTGATGCCATTGATTATAATGGAGAAGCTGAAATTGATTTTATTAAATTTTGTCTACTTAACACTGACCGAAAATAGGATCTATAAAACCTTGTAGGATTTTCTTCTCGTATTAATAATTTTTGTATAGAAAAACTAACATTTCAGAATGCAAGAACTTAAGAGTTAGTAAAGTATTAGGCCATATACAGGCCCAATAAACTCAAAAAAGCCACCTCTACCTTTTCTTTCAATCTTAGGTTCTACTTAACTTCACACTATGAATTAATCACTCCATAATGACTCAAAGGCCTAGAATAAATTATTTGGCGATGGCAACATCCCTAAAAACAAGGACATGAATGGTTTCAATTAGGATGTATAAAAGAAAACTTTACTTTAATCCTACTTAAAATCTAAATTTAAGAAATAAGCCGGTAAGGAGGGCTAAACAACTTATATGGACTTGCCAAAGGAGCATATCTACGGCAAGAATTAACAGAAAAGTCATGATATAGTTGCAATTCTCACAAACTCTTATTAAGATGAATTGAAACGATCCACTCTTTAAGAACTGAAGAATACTTTCGCTTTAAATAAACGCCTTAAAATTAAGAGCAATAGCAATAATAAGCCAACTAATACTAACTCATCTTCTTAACACTTAATATTGAGGCATAAACTAAACAAAAATAAGTTGGCTACAAATAATTATACAACCACTGTACACACTTATAATGGCAGCTAGAGCACTTTTGTGGGGTCTCCAGAAAGATCTTTTGATCTATAGCAATAAAAAGATTAACTTTAAATTAGCAAAAACAGAGTTGTTAGACTAAATAAGTTAAATAGTGGAAACTAAAGTATAGATAAGATTAAACTTGAAAACCAAAATGAGCATCTAAGATAGAACGATTTTCTAATGAGAGGGTAAAATTAAAAAAGGAGTGCAAATAACAGTAGTATAAGGGACAAACGATAGAGTTTAAAATGAGTAAAAATAATTACTAAAATTTTATACTGAGAAATACTTCTTTTCAATGGCATTGTAAAATTCTGATTAAAGTATATAATAGTTTTTGTTAATTATTTTAATAACTTAAAGTTTAATATAATACTCATCATAATACAAATATCTTGGGCATCAACCATTATGTCTTTTTAGCTGCAATAAAGTTCTACTGTTATCATAATATATTATTACTTGATTATACAGTTATATAAAGGGAATTAGAATTATCAATATAGAAATAGCATTCTTCAAATCAATACTATTTATCCATCTTCTGCTGAATACATTACTAAATTCTCATTTTCTAATTCCTTGATAACTTGCATCATGTGTGTCTTGCTCTACAGAATGGGCTTGCCCTTCTTGTATGTCTCAGTCTCGGGTGCAATCATAAATGCCTTCCATAGCTTATCAACTGAGATTTATGCTTCACCTTGTTTGTTCTCACTCATCAATTTATATAAAAATCTCTTCTAATCAAATGTTGCCTCAGGTACTTTAATAATTGCTGGTACTTAGGTTGTGGTGGTTGTGGCAACTGGTTCTTATTTCACTATTGGTTGAGCTGCAGAAGTAGTGGTGGTAGTAGTCAAAACTTTAGATCTAGTCACTGATGTTGTTTGGGGTAAATTAGTTGCTTATTTAGCAGCGAAAAGATTTGAGACTTTATCTTTAGTATCGCTATCATCAGTCTTCATTCTCTTATTTGGTCTTGAGCCCTCAATTTAGTCCTTAAGTTGTGGTGAGAATTAGACATTCTTCTTGCCTACCTCAGATTGTCTGGTTGATCTGAAATTAGGTTGTTAATTCTCCTTAGCTGGGGAAATGGGGTTAGAGTTGGTGGCTTGATGTCTCTTGGCATATCTAAGACTTCTACTGTTTGCATTTTTCATGGCCTCTACTTCCTCATCAACCATTTGTGAGTCACCATCCTCATCAACTTGATTGTTGTTGTTTTACTGCTGCTCTTCCATAAGAAAATTTTCCTCTTCCTCAACTTCCTCTTCTTCTTGTTGTTTAGTCTCTTGGAATATACTCTCGTTCAAAAGTTCTACTGCAATCTCAACATCCTTGGGCTCTACTTATTTAGAGAGTCTTAACTTGGCATGTGCTGTGGACAGTCTGATCATGGTCTCGAGGGTACGTACTGTGATTGGCATGCTCACACGGCTTTAATCATAGTTCAATGCCTTGGTACGGATCATAGAATAGAAGTGTGCAGCTTGCTCAATAGAGTCTGGGGATAACTCTGGTTGCTTTTATGCCTTTGCATAAGAGATATACTTCTTAAGGAAGTCTCTGGTGACTGAAGCTTGAACATTTGAGCCAGAGAAGGTCTTCTCATAGACATTATCCTCCTTGCCATTGTTGTTGCCTTAAACTCTCTTTTCATTATTGAAATCTGTCTCCACAACTACATCCTCATTGGTAAAGTTAAACACTGATGCCAAGTCATTGTTTTGATGGGGTGCTTGGTATCTGTGATTGGAGATGACTCTCTCTGCGATTCTTCTATCGTTATCGGGATCTTTCTCATCTAAAACTACGAACAACAGATCGAATCTACTGAGTAAGGAATCTGGCATGCCGATGTTTCTGCCAACTGGGGCATCTCTTGCATAATCTCCATAGATAGGATTGGCAGCTGCTACGACACTGCATCTAGCATTAAGACTGACATGAATACCAGCTTTAGCAATGGTAACAGTCTATTGCTCCATCACCTCATGAATAGCCACTCTATCAATATCATTCATCTTATCGAACTCATCAATACACACGATACCTCTATCAGCTAGCACCATAGCACCAGCCTCTAAATGCTTCTCACCGGTGTCTTTATCGCAGGTTACAGCTGCTGTCAGACCTACACCTGTCGAACCTCTACCTGTGGTGTTAATAGCTAATGGGGCTATATCCATAACGTGTCTCAATAATTGTGATTTAGCTGTTGATGGGTCACCTACCATTAAAATGTTGATATCTCCTCTCAAATGAGTACCAGTCTCTAAATTCTTCTCAGCTCCTCCAAGTAATTATAGCAATAGACCTTTCTTGATATTTGTGAGACCCTCGATAGTAGAACCAATAGAGTTACCCATAATATCAAACAATTTCTCCTCTTTACTGATTTTTCTAATGTTTTTAATATCCATTTCAGTGAGATTGGGCTTTTCTTTCTCATGATTTATTTGTTACATGCCTGTAGCTATAATGAAATTCTTGGTGATAGCACTCTATCTCTACTCATGAAGTTTGGCTCTAAAGACACCAGTGACTGTTATTCTATCTCCAGGTTTACATTTATCAACGAGATCATCCTCCAATATAATTTCAATGGATCTGGGGAGTTGACCAGGGGGAGTTCTCTCTGGCATTTCTTAAATGACAATAGTTTGTTAATCTCTATACACACAATATCCGTACTCTGCTGAGAGTGGGTTTCCATTGTTATCTGCTACTTTGAACCCGTTGTTTACTTCTGCGATGTTTGCTTCATCGTCATCTAACTTTCTGGCTAAGTTGTTTAAATCGTTTTAATCATCGTAGTGATATACATGACCACGCTTTGTCTCCTCACAGTAATGTACACTGGTATGAATAATTGGTTTCACAATACTCATTTTTGTGACTATTCCAGTGACTTGAACATATTGATTCATAAGTTCAGCTCTCAAACCTCTAGGTGTGATATGTCTCTTACCGAAATTACCCTCAAAATTGACATAGTAAATTGTGCTCTTTTTAGGGAAATTGTCTTATGCAGCTGCTAATTTCTCACTATTCACTTTTGAAGATGATGAGCCTTCTTCTTTAAGTACTCTGGCATTATCATTTAATTAATCTTGGAACATTTTAATAGCTTTAAGTGGGTCAGACACCACAAATGATGCCAATCTGGGGTTGAATTGTCTCAACTCATCCATGTTCACATTGAATCTCACATTCTTCGCGTTGTTTTGATTAACTAAATTTCTAACTCTTTTATTAATGTCATTCATATTCATGTAATCTGCAACCATGTCTTTTAACTATAATTTCTCTGCATCACTGTTAACAACACCAGTATTACGCATATTAGTGTTATTGCTGTTATTGTTATTAGTATAAGTATTTATTTATTCCATCTTGTTATTGTTGTCTTTGTAGTATGATTGAAATGAAAAATGTTTGTTATGTTTTGCTTAAACAGCTGATACCGCTTTATTAAATTCGCGCAATTAAATTATTAATTATCAAATTAATTGTTATCAACGAATTTATAATTTAATCATGAGCGATACTCATTTTAAAAGTATATTACTCATCGTACTAGTAATTTTATTAAAAGATATTCAATTTTGAAATTATAACACTTTAACCACTAATTAAATTATTACTACATTTAATTCACATAAACAAAACCATTTAATTTAAAACCATATAAAACCATATACTCACACTCTAAAACCCATCTTTTTATCATAAAATCGAACTATTATATAAAAATTTAAAGATGTTGCTTAAGACTCTTAAGAAGACAGCCTTCTCTTCCACTTATACCTAATATCATACTAATAATATACTATATAGATCATTGGGAAACACTCAAAAACTATAGTTAGGAAATTGTCAAATTTTTGATAATTAAGTTAAATGCTATTGGAGTAATTAGCTTTAAAAGCTTAACAATTAACAAACTTTTAATAATATCTTACTTATCAAATAAGTGAAAAATAATTTCCACACACATAATAATAATTCAAAAATGGAGAGTTCAGACAAAGCCTAAGCCAATACCGATGTTCAAGAGCAACAACAAGAGCCAGCTCAATAACAATAAGCAGTAGAGGAAAAGGAGCCATACCATGACGATGGTGAATATGTTGCTGATATGACCAAACTTGAGGTAGATAGAAAGAATGTGCCAGTAGCATCATATGGCCACAGATTGAGAATAGCCAAACTATTTGATAACCATGAAGAATTTATGTATAAAATCATCACAGTTACTGGATGGGCTAGAACCACAAGAATGGGAGGTAAAGACTTCTGTTTCATTGAACTTACTGATGGTTCATGCCAAAAGGGATTACAAGTTGTAGTATTCAAGGAAATTGAGGGATTCGAGAACATTCTTAAGACCAATGTAGGCACAAGTCTAAAATTGAAGGGTACACTTATTAAGTCCCCAGCCAAGGGTTAACTCTTTGAATTGCAACTTTCCCAAGCTGATAGACACTCCGCCGAGATCTTAGGTCACTGTGACGCCGGTAAATATCCCCTTGGAGGTAAAAAGAGACACACTACTGAATATTTAAGAGAAATTGCTCATTTAAGACCAAGAACCAACCTGATTGGTGCAGTCACTAGAGTGAGAAACAACTTAGCTTATGCCACTCATCAATTCTTCCAACAAAGAGGCTTTTTGTATATTCACACACCCATTATCACTGCTTCTGATTGTGAAGGTGCTGGTTAAATGTTCCAAGTCACAACTATTCTACCAGAGCCACACTCAGATATCTCTAAGATCCCAACTATCGATGGGCTTGAAGAGGAGAAGAAAGTAGAGGATGTAAAGAGTGCTAAGGACGCCAAGAAAGAAAAGAAGAAGGCAAAGAAAGATAAGAAGGCCGCAGGTGCTGATGGTGCTGTAGCAGGTTAAGAGGAATAAAAAGCTGAGCAGGTTGTTGTACCACCCACAGATGATTAAGCAGCTGCTGTTCAATAATAAGCACCACCCAAGGTAGCTATTCCATTCGCAGAGAGAAAGATCAACTATAAGAAGGATTTATTCGGTAAACCATCATTCTTGACTGTCTCTGGTCAACTCAATGTTGAGAACTATTGCTGTGCATTGAGTGATGTGTACACCTTCGGCCCAACTTTCCGTGCTGAGAACTCACACACGAGTCGCCATTTGGCTGAATTCTGGATGATCGAGCCAGAGTTGGCATTCGCTACTCTCCAAGACGATATGCAATGCGCTGAGGACTATTTGAAGTACTGTCTCGAGTATGTGTTGCTTAACAACAAAGAAGAGCTTGCATTCTTCGATCAACACGTTGAAAAGGGATTAGTTGATAGACTGTAAAAGGTTGTTAGCACTCCATTCAAGAGAGTCTAATATACCGAAGGTATTGAAATTCTAGAAGCACACATTAAAGAGAAGAAAGTTAAGTTTGATAACAAAGTATTCTGGGGTGTAGATTTGGCCTCAGAGCATGAGAAATATCTCACTGATAAAGTCTTTGAAGGTCCAATCATCCTTTACAACTACCCCAAGGATATCAAGGCTTTCTACATGAAATTGAACCCCGATGGTAAGACTGTACAAGCCATGGACGTGTTAGTGCCAAGAATCGGAGAATTAATTGGAGGTTCAGCCAGAGAGGAGAACTTGGAGTTGTTAGATTAGAGAATTAAAGACTGCAACCTCGATATTGAGGCCTACTGGTGGTACAGACAATTGAGAGAGTACGGTACCATTCCTCACTGTGGTTTCGGACTTGGATTCGAGAGACTTGTTATGATGACTACTGGTGTTGAGAACATCAGAGATGTCATTCCCTTCCCAAGAGCTCCAGGTGCTGCTGAGTTCTGAGGAAAATAATAGTTAGAGATAAAATAATCATAAAGTAATGCAATTCCTTACAATTTATTGGAAAGTACATAATTTTAATTTATTATAGAAGATTATATAACACTCTCTTTATGATTAAAAATTTATCTTTACGGGGTTTTGGGGTTTTG
>LAST02008635.1:0-11465 GCA_001273305.2 Sterkiella histriomuscorum
AAAACCCCAAAACCCCATCATTATAAAATTGAATGGTATTTTGAGTAATTATTAATAAATATGTAAACTTAAGACTCCCACGCTATCTAGCTAAAAAGGATTGCTCCCTTCCTCGACTCCCATGTCTTGCTTTAATTCCTCAAAACTAATGTTCCCCAGTCAGACAAACTTCAACAACAGTTGTCAGATCAATTGCTCATCACTTAGAAAGACAAGGCAAAAGAACTAGAAGAGGAAGCCAAAAATGAGGCATCAAAGCTTATAAATTTGATCAATAGTCCTGAGTAAAAGCAATTGAGAGAGGCTAGATAATTCACATTAGAGAAGTTGCAAGAAGAGAGAGGCATCACATTACATGACTGCAAGAAATTATTCGATTACGCAAAGATTCAATATGAGATGGGTGAATATAAAAGTAAGTAAAAACATTAAATGGCATTAATATTAATTGATATATAGCTGCCGAGAAATATCTTTTCCCATTAAAGGAAATATTGACTCAAGAGCATTAAACTCACACTGATCTTGTACTCTAAATCTTCTGGGGTTTGTTATCTTGTGAAATCTTACTTTAAAGAGAAAGAAACACTGTTGAGAGAACAACATAGAAAAAACTTAAGGAATTAATTGACAAAATGCAAAGTGATCAATCACATTCACTATTGGAAGTAATGAATCAAAAAGCCTGGTTCTTAAATCAAATATTGGTATACAGTTTCAATAACAGATGCACCGACCTTTTCTAAAATATGCTTGCTGACAGAACATTCTGGGGAAGCTCATACTTGAATATCGTTTAAGTAAAATGTCAATATCTTCTTAGATACTTTATTGTATCATTATTCATCAACAGAGTACCAGATGAATTCATTGATACTGTTTTACCCATTATTCTTCAAGAAAAGGATACTTATTCAGATTCCTTCACTCAATTCATTGAGGCTTTATATGAAGATTTCGATTTTGATAGAGCTCAAAGTCTTGTAAAAAACATTGTCATTGAATCACAAGGTGACCTTTTACTCAAGAATTATGCAAACGAAATTCAATTCTAAGCAACCTTACTTGTTTAAGAAGTCAAATGTCAAGTCTACAAGACAATTGACCTCACTAATCTCGCTGCTGATAGCGGAAGAGATTACAACTAAGCTTGTGAGAGATTAGAGGAAAATATGCATGATGAAGGGTTCTAAGTTGAAATTAATCTCGAACAAAAGACTTTGACCATTAAAGGCCAATAAACTGATTTGAAAACAAGATTAATCACTTAGACTGAGAATATGGTTCAAAGAACAGTTGAATTAAACAAGCACTATCAAAACTAGATGAGTTATTTGAAGACTTATGGAGGAGGCAAAGATCACTCTGCGCTTGAAAATGGCAAACATTGAGTTTGATTTAGAGTGATTAAATTCATAATTAATTATTCATATAAGCTGATTCAATAATAAATCTAATACATATAATAAAATTAAAGACTACCATTAAATTATTATAAAATTAAAAATGGTTTTTTATCGTATAGGATTAGGTTTTTGCGTTGGTGTGACAATTCCTCAAATTGTTGATGAGAAAGTTTATTTGGTAATAGCAAACTCTTTTGTCAGACCCCATCTCAGACTAAGAATGTATCTGTAGAATAAAAATGAAAACTTAGCTCTTAACACACACTTTCTCGACTCTTATTTAAAGGATGTTGTTGGATCTTTCCTTTTATTTTTTATTGCAATTGGTCCAACTGTATATTAAGCATATTTTAAAAGAGAAGCAACTATTAAAAAAGATTAAGATTAAGTTCCAATTATGCCCGAAGACTAATATACACTCATATTGAAAAATATACAAGATAGGCAAAGTCAACAAGACTAAGAAGAGGGATAGCTAAATTAGTAATAATAAAAGATTACATTTTAAGACTATGAGAAGCTCTTTGATGAATTGGAAAAATAAGGGAAACTAGAAGAATTAGAGAAAAGAAATCCAAGATCAATATATCATGATATAAAATGATTAGTTTAGAAACAAAAATTTGTAAATAAAATTTAACTTGTTATATTAACAAAATTAATGATCAAGACTAATAATTCTCAAAGTTTCTTTAAAAACTATAAATGATCTTCATGGTTATCTCTTACTTTAAATGCTTGATAATCTTCATCATCTTCCAATCTATCTTTAACATCTTATCTTATCATATCATAAAATGATTGGACAAGTGAGTCCGGAAGTTCTTTGACTCCTGATAATACTTCATCAACCTTTGCAGAGGGATAGCCAAATTCAATTAAGTTTCTTCTAATTGAAGCTCTCAAATAATCTTATGGAGTCTTTGCTCTACTGTTGCGTTCTACTAAATATCCAGTGCTATCATGACTCTTCTTTTCTTCTTCAACTTGTATATTTTGGCCTTTGTTAATTGGGCAGAGTGATAAATAGGCTCTACTTAATGGTCTTTGCTCTTCTTACTCCTCCATAATTTCAGTATCCTTATCAATAACTGCTTAGTAGTTTTAAAGGAATCTTTCTCTCTTTTATTCAGTAGTTTCTTACTTTTCTTCTTCATTAGTCTCTTCCATCTTAACATCTTCTTGCTGTTATTGCTATCTTTATTAGGATCTTTTATCTTTGTTTTCTCTGTATCTCTAGTGGGCCATTGTAACATATTTCATTACTGGTTCAATTCCCATCATGCCAATCATACCGCCCATATCTGGACCTCCTCCAACTTCTAGCATTACTCTGAAGTTAGCTCTGAAGAAGGCAACTACATCAGAAATACCATTAACAAAGCCATCTTGCAACTCCTCAATCCATTCTCCAATAAAATCAGAGAGTTCATCTTTCATTAGTTCAACAAATTAAGCATCAGTCTTGTTTTTATCATCGAAATCAAGTATGGAGTTTATCATCTTAATAAAATGAGTGTCAATAACCTCTCCTGATACTAACAATGGATCAAAGCCTTCATGAATGTTATTAACAATCTCTTATGGAATTGTTAAGAATTGTTTAAACTTATCACCCTCTTTTTTAGTCAAAGCTTTTCTGTTATCTGGTGTATCTTGATTGTTCATATTCTTCAAAATCACAGTCTTAAGTTTCGTATTCATACCCTGAATAGCTTCGAAGTTACCTTACATAATAGCGAGCATTTCTTAGAGTGAAAGTTATGAGGTGAGTTACAAAAATATTGAGTCAGGTTATGCTTCGGGGTCCTCCATATAGTTGCTAATTGGTTAATCTAAGCTCATTCCTCCAAGTACGTTTGAGATCAATGGGTTAGCCATTTAAATAAAATTTGCAATTGGGTCTGCACTTTAATTTGCAGCAACTGGCTATGAAGTTTATTAACTTGGTTAAGTTTATTGTTATTAAGTTGAAGGAGCTTATTGTTATTGTTAAGTTTAAGGATGTTGAACTTGTTAAATTCTATTCTGTAGATCTCTCATTGAATCCAAAAACTAGTTGTTAATCTATTCTTATTGCTATTGTGGACTTATCTGGCGAGGTGACTAGAATTATGGTACTTGATGAGGTTAATGATGGGCTTAAACTCTTTAAATAGTGCCTGCTTATTGCATAATAGCTGCAAAGTCTCTATTATAACCTTCTGTTTCAATTCTAAATTAGCCTGGTTAATCACCTAATGAAATATCTCTGTAAAAATGAGCAACTGCGGCAGTACCTCTAGCTATTTCTTCTAATGCTCTACCAATTTAACGAACCATATCTTATGAAGTTAGTCTATCTCTTTATTGTACCAACAAACTCTCTCTTTATAAAAGGTCTCCACTTCTTTACATAAAAGGCAGCAATCTTTACAGATTTAAACATAAATTGTTCAAGTATGATCCAAGAAGAACACACATGTTTCTTTCAAAGGGAAGTTATGGCATCATTGGTCCTGGGAATTGTGATTAAGGTCCCATCATTTGATTACAAATTCCACCAATTTAGAACACATGTTAATGTGGTAATTGAATTATTTAAGGGCCTCTTTATTATTGACCAGCAGGCTATTATTATTATTATTGTTACTATGCGCCTGGCTATTATTATTGTTAAGAAGGTGGTTGATGATGCACATGAACTTGTTATTAACCTGGAGGTTGTCCAAATGGAAAAGGGAATGGAAATGGCATTGCTTAGCCTGGTGGTCCCATGAAATGAACCTGCTACACATGTGGTGGTTATCCTGGAAATTGTTACTGCTATTATGGTTGCCCGTGTTACTGATTAGGACTCACTGAAGTTTGAATTGTGACATTAATTGGGGCACCAGGTTGGTGATGACCTTATGCTTATGGTATTCCTCCAAACAAGTTGCCTACATTTCCCATCAAGTTATTAATTAAATTCTCAAAAGGATTTGCATTTGGATTAGGTTGCTGTTATTACTATTGTTATTAATTCTATTATTAACCGCTTGGGGGAAGATTTTATTGAGTTTGTTGTCCAGGTTCAGGAGCTGGTCTTCTAACCATGTGAATTGTTTCGCCATCTTCCTTGACTATACAAAAATGATTGTTAGATTTTCATAAATAAAAATTAAATCTTACTGTATTGTGATAAAGGTTAAGCATCATCTAAAAGTTTAGCTTTATATATAAGTCTTTATGATTCAGGTGCAACTTGAGTGTGAGTTTATATCACTTTTCTGAAGTCTGCAACAGTGATCTAGAACAATCTCAATTTTTATATGAATATTGAAATATATTAAGATTCTTCGATAAAATAGATAGACTATATTTATCAAACTTACATCTGGCTCTACTCTGATTTCAAGGACGGTACCATCAATGGATTTTATTTTAACAAGTCTTTAAGTGCTTGTATTAGCTTTGACTTCTTCCTCAATTTTCACGTTATCTTAATCTGACATATTAGATTTGTTTAGATATTTTAAAAGTTATAATTTTACTAACCAAATATTCTTTTTGAATATTAAATGTAAATATTTTAATCACAATTATCATATTATTTTCTTTCTTGTTTATTTTTCATGATCATTTTCACTGTTATTTTGATTGCTAATCATAGCTTATAATGTCTCTATGTTCCATTCAAATAATTTCTGCTAATGAATCATTTTTTCAACTAATTCCTTATCAACACCCAGTTCTTCTGCTTGCTTAAAAAGTAAGGCAGTTTTTTCTTCCATTAGATTTATCACATTCATTAATGATAATTAGACAGCCTCCCCCTTGAAAGCAAATTTATTTGCCTTAAGTTAGTTCAGGAAGAGATAAGTTTCAATTTCTTTTGGGACACTTTCAATAGCAGTTTCTTTCAATTAATAAAGAGCAGAATCTGGTCTATGTCCATGTTTTGATTTAATTCTATCATAAAAATGAACATTGAATTAAAGCCAACAGCTCTATTGCAAATTGTACTTCATGGTATAGTCTTAGAATTTAATAGTATCTAGATCTTCACTAATGATGTTGTTGGTTGATAAATTTATTAAATGAATCTGTAATGGTAAACCATCCCAAGAGCTATCTAGAGTTTCAAGTAAGTCTGGCAAATCATCAATTAGACCGGGAGATAAAATATAGAGGACATAAAAACAGTCTATTCTGCCATTATTCTCATCAATTTTTTATCTCACATTCATACCAAGTTATTTTACTAAACTAATCACAGGAAGTAAATTAATTGGTGTTGCAAGCTCCAAGTTCTTTAAACATTTAGTGTAAGATTCATCAATTAATTCAGGGTCATTTGTAACAAATGGATTTCTTAAATCCATTGATAAAGGGAAAAAGGGTGCAGATTAAGTAGCTGTTTAAGTGGTTTTAGCTGAATATCCAAAAACTGGAATGTTCAGAATATTTGAATATGACTCACCAATCATTTTTAATACATCTTTGTAATCGTTCGGTTTGTCTGATTTCGTAGAATGCAAACATTAATCATCTAAAAATGTTAAATTAGCTAGACTAAAATCAACAGCAATAAGAGGCACAACTTAAAGTTAACCCTAATTTAACACATCAATTAAACTCGTGTACGATTCGCTTACAACAGGCCCAAGTAACATACTTCTACCAATTTGTTGCATATCTTATGAATAAAAGTCAACATGTTTTCTGGGATGGGAAATATAAGGATTTATTTCATCAACTATCTCCATTTTTCTTTCAACAACTTCCATATTCACTTTAGATTCTTCATTACTGCCGATTAGAATTTACTTGATATCTAGTATTTCTTGTTTTTGTTTGTTTCTCTCAGAAATTGATACTCTTTCTAACTAGATTTATTATTTTTCAATATCTTAAAAATCTTATCCCTTAAATTTAATACTTCCATGAATATAGATCTATTGAGTAATAAATGACGATTTTTACTTGGCTTATTCTTTTTATTCAAAATTAATAATAAATTGCCTTTATGCAAATGTTTGTTCTTCATAATGGGAAATACATATAGTAATTTATACACACTACTCATTCATTTACTCTATTTTTACTATTTTAATTCTTGAGAAATAAAAACCATTATCCTCACACATTTTAATTGTGTAGAGGTCAGTATTTAATAAATATGCTTAAGGTTTTGATAATTATACAAAAAATTTGATTGTTATATGATGGGAAAGTCTATGCTCTTGCATACTTAATTGCAAGGTATTAAGTGAGTTATCTCTAAAATAATTTGATGAGATATTTAGGTTAAATCTTACAAAATAACTGGAACTTAAAATGCTGGGGTTAAAACTTAAAGATTCTTTAATACTGAATTAAAATCGTAGATACCATGATCTATTGATAATTGATTAGTTAAAAATGATTTCTTACATATAGTGTAATCTTGGATATCTAATTCATCTTTAGTCATTAAATTTAATGATTTTTCATCTGGAATTGGATTTACTTCAACTGATATTTTGGAGTTGAGGAATCTAAATTTAAATGGAAATCTAATTTTCTTGATTAAACCATTAGCATATGAATATGATTTAGGTTCAAACCACTTTGCAACTAATTCATCTCCAATTTTAACCTCGTATTGCATGCCATCACTTAGCTTTAAATCATCTCTAATTAAACCTACTAAGCTCATTTCTAGCATACATTTTTTCAGTTCTGTCATCATTGCTCCACTTCCTTAATCTATTATAGATCGATAAATATTTTATAAAATGATGTACTTTGTGATGACTATTGTGATACTTAATGATGTTAATGTTCAATTATTTTATCAGATTTTTTCATGCCAAAAAATCCTCCAATCCTGCTTGAAAGAGATTATCTAATAAAAATTAAATAAAGGAATTATAAAACTATACTTCTTTTAGTTATTCTAATATCTTGAATGATCCATTTTTATAATTTTATATATTGGTATAATAATATTTATTATATTAATTTAATGTTAAAAATTAAATCTTTTAATCAAACAAATGTCTCTCCTGAATATTTTAGAATGGAACTATTCTATAAGTATCCACTTCCCTCATATAATCTTTTACTATGTGATTGACTTTCTCCTGTCCCATATTCTTCATCGGTTATATTTGAATCTACATCATGCACAATCATGGTGGGTGCTCTCTTAAAACCGCTATATCTTTTCAGTTATCTTTAACTTTATTATTATGAATTTGTAGCATAATTCATATCCATAATTTATCGGGATGATGGCATTTTATTCAAAAGCATTTACTATTCTTAGTTATTTTAATGAATACTGTTTAAGAAATCAATATCTGTTGGTGATAGAATGTTAAACTAAGCATTATCCAACTGACTCTACAAATTTACAACAGTAAATTAATCTTAACTAGAAGCGTTTTAATATAGAGATCTTTTTATGTTATTATCTTTTTATTCGTTTTTCATTTTCATATCACTGTCACTTATCAAAAGCTAACTTATTCTGCCAAATTTCTGATTAACTTTTTCTCTCATATCTTAAACTTTCTTCAAACTTTCACTTTAATAGTTAATCTGATCATCAAGAGAGTAATGATGATGCTATAATTTGTTAAGTTTATTTTTAATATCCTCTATCTTAATATTGTCTAAAACTTCTAATTTCAATTATTGTAGATTCTATAAGTCCTATGTATCAGTGAAAAACTCACTTGGGGAATTGAAATTAGCTGTATTTTACTTTTAATGATGGATTGTTCCTGCCAGTACTTTCCCACTATTGTTAAATAAGCTAGTTAAATTTATACTTTTAGCTATAGTTTAGAATGATGTTTATTTTTCTGATGAAGAGTTATTCTAATTAGAAATGTTTGTTGTCTGTGAGTCTCTGGCATTAGAAGAATCATGTTTGATGTTACTAAAAGTCTTATATTAATAAGCATCGTTGCTTGGTGTAAAAAGATTCTAATGCTTTTGATCACTCAAAATATAGTTATTTGTGTTCTGCGTAGTATTAAGATTTGAGTTACGTTCTTTATTAAATGATTCATATTTTGATTTAAAATACTCTAGTTAATTCCTACAATCATTATAATGCTTCTACAATATCATTAACTCCTCTTATCCTGAATTATATTTTTATACTTAATCTAAAAGCAAATCTTCTTATTATTTTTGATTCTCTATTAAACATTATAGAGAATGATTTGTTAATTGCAATTAACTTTTTAATGAATTAATTTATTGTACTTAATTGTCTATTTTTTAATTGGCCTTTTATAATTCTTATTCCTTTTTGTCAAGCTAATTTTATATTTTAGTAAATGTCGAGATATTTTCTTCAATTTATTATTTTAACTTTAAGTTCTACTGTTCCAAACTTTCTAATTTAACTGCTTGTTCCTCTGATAAAAATACACCCTATACAGTATTCTCGTTCTGTTTAATATTTGATCTGTTAGAATAATGATTAGAACATTTTTCTTAAGATTTCAACTATACTGCTTCATCTCTTAAAAAAGAGTATTCATTACTATTAGAACTCTTGTATTTTTAGTTTAAGATATCATTTTATTAACTAGCAAATGAGTCATCTAAAGAAGTATAATGTTTATTATAATTATTACTAAATTATCCAATTGTTAAAGGACTAAGTGCATAATTCTTGAAATTGGTTTAATTTTATCTAGAGCATTTGGTACATTATGTAGTTTAAAATTAGTTTGTAGGTGATTACAACCCATTAAAAAAATTTGAGTAATTTTTCTAACTTGGCGATTTAAACATACTTAAAGGATTTTGATTTTGCACATTGACTTATGAAATCTGCCATATTTATGATTAAATTTCATTTACTTTTTAATGCAAATCCTATATCTATTTCTCATGATCTATGTTTATACATTTTTCTTAGAACAAAAGTTTCTTTGCTTGTAATAGACTTTTCTTAGTTTCTTTCAAGTTTTATTTAATTCCTGATAAATTTGTTTTAATTGAGCTACAAGGAGTTTCATTTGTCATTGCTTCTTAAACCTCGCTTAATCTTGACTATTATTAAGGAGTAGTATTTTATGTTCTATCAACTTAATAATTAGTATCTTGGTTTTATTGAAAATTACTAGACTTAGTATTGCTATTTCTATAACTATTCTAATTTTAATTTATTAGCCATTCTTTTTTGTTTTATTCAAGGTCTGCAAATATTTATAACTCATTGATAATGTTAGGGTCGATTTAACTAGGGTCATTTTTATTCAGAAATTTAATAACGCATTCGTAGGCTTTTGAAAGGTATGATTTAAGCTGTACATTTTCTTCAAAAAGAAAGTTATTCTAATAACCAAGCTTTGAATCTTATTATTGGTTACTCTATGTTGAGCTTTATAAATGTTTTCTCTCAGTTTTTACTTAATCACTAGAAGATAATTAACTTTCTATAAAATTCTACTGTTTGATTTATTTTCCTGGAAATTAATCATAATTCATGGTATTTTAAAAACTTTCAATTGAAGGTACTAAGTTATTAAATTTTGCTGTTTAATAAACATCAGGAGTGCAATTATTGCTTGAATCTTTACTCATAATAATGAAGTTATTAGTATCTTAAAACCCTTTAGAGTTGTTAGAACGATTTGATTGTAAGTTTGAATAAGTAGAATGGACTAAGTGTCTTGCAACTTCACAATTATTTCTATATGTTATTAAAATATCATCTTCATTTGGTATATTTATTTATTATTCACCATTAATCTATTGTTATTTTTGAAATTATTCTTGCTTTTTAATCTTATCTTCATATGAAGCATTATTTTACTAAACTTTGTTAAGATCAATTGAGAGATTTCTTCCTTCAACCCTTCTTTTTGGTTTTGACTAAATCTTTTCTTTCTATTATGACTATTCTCTAGAATTATCACTACTATGAAATATTTGACTTGTCAATGCAGGACTCTTTTCATTTTCCTGAAATGTTTTTCTTTATTTAAGAACATGAGCAGGTGACATTCCAATATCGCTGAACATCTAAGATTAAGCATTGTTAAATGAATCTTAATCAGGTTACAGCGATACTTATTATATTGAAGCTTATAAATATGCCTACTAATAGTCTTTGTTTTCTAATTTTCTATCCTGAATATATTGTTTTAGCTTTTACTCATGAAACTCTTAAAAATAAGATTTAAGATTTAATTGAGAAGCCCCTATATATTAGTTATTATTGGTTTATACTTAAATATCTGATTAATTTTAATTTTGAACAGCACTTTAATCGCTTAATGATACACTACTTTGTTATGAGAAAGTTTCAATTTAATCAATTATTTAAGATTCTGAGATGGGCTCATTTGGAGGGAATTATAATTCGTCCACAGAAGGTGATCTTGAAGATCCTAGTTTAACAGCCTTCATAAAATACTACTTTTCTAAGTTTTAGAAAAAGTCTAATTCATTGCCTTTTAATGTTTGAAGATATATTGATTTTAAATTGCTGTTCATTGACATCATATTTTTCTATGAATTCATGATTTATCTATAACTTATAATTGATTCCTTAAGTTCTTCATCATCAGCTTTGAATGATTTCAAGTTCTTTATTTTCTCTGAAAAATCATGAGTTTATAATTAATCGTCTTATTTACTGCTATTATCTGTGCATAAAAATCGTTAGTCGGGAGATGGTGACGGTCTTGTTACATTTTGATTTGTGTTATAATCATTTTAGGTAATGTCATTCATTTAATGTGGTGTCATCATTTATCTCCAATTATGTTGATGTTATTTGCTCAATCTCTTCGTTTTGTTCATTGAACTGCCACTTAAACCATCCATAAGTGAGGGACTTTATTTCGAGGACAGATTTAAAAGATTACTTTATTGTCCAAGCTTCTTTTCACTACTAAAAATTATCTTATCAATGATTGAAGGATCTTTTTGTAACTCTGAAGTCATTATAAACTTTTCCTGTTTATAATCTGAAGCTTAAGTATTCATTAAAATTTATATTTAAAATTTAAATTTTTGCGCAATAATAACAATCAATCAGAAATTCAATCATATTGCTTTTTATGGGGTTTTGGGGTTTTG
>LAST02008636.1:0-13355 GCA_001273305.2 Sterkiella histriomuscorum
AAAACCCCAAAACCCCTTAGTAAAGAAATTAATGGGTGTTTAGAAATTTATAACATATAAATACTGGCTGATTTGATAATTTTATTTAATTTAAATATTTTAAGAATCTAATAAAGAGAGAAAGAAATGTAAGGACCAGCGGGTGATATACCCAAGTAGCGTGGTATCTATTCAGAGATATTAACTACTGAGGACACTGACAATTTAAAAGTATATTATCATAAACCTTAATAATACAATGCTAATAGTTAGTATCAACTATTGGACCCTCTGCCAATAATGTTATTCAAGCAAACGTTAAATAAAAGATGCCAAGAGCTTTAGGTAAGGGCGAATTATATAGTTAATCATAAATTTAAAATTATTGATTTAGCCCTCCATATTTCTATTTTATAACAAGCGTTTCTAATTTTATTATTACAGGAATCAAGCGCAAACCTTAAGCCGTAGTAGATGTTGTTGCAACTAAAGAATAAAAGGTAGCAAATGCATTTTTGGATAAGACTGGAAAAATTCTAGGAAAAAACTATTTTAGAGATCCCGATGTAAACAGGGGCTTTTACTCCAAGAAAAGAGAAGGAGTAGCAGACGTAGACCCTAAG
The DNA here is from genome assembly GCA_001273305.2 of Sterkiella histriomuscorum. Taxonomy (NCBI): domain Eukaryota; phylum Ciliophora; class Spirotrichea; order Sporadotrichida; family Oxytrichidae; genus Sterkiella; species Sterkiella histriomuscorum. Next base: position 603 of record LAST02008636.1, read on the forward strand.
GTACGGTATAAATTTTAGCAAATATCGGTTTTAACATTAATTAACTCCATGAATAACATTAAGCAAACAACGGTTACTCACTAATTTTCTATAGGTTATGGAGCCGTTCATTCCAATCCCAGGAAAGCCACCTAGATAAGTTGTGATTGATAGACAAAGGAAACTTTTTGCTTCTTTAAATATCGATGAATTGCTTCTCGAACTTGTACCTAATTTAAATTTTAATTAATTTTTAGGGCATTGACTATTCAAATCCTTAGAAAAACTAAGCTGATTGGCTTCCACTTGAACCCTTTGATGACACCGAATACGATTGCAGATTACCAGAAGAGTGGCTCGAATATGGAAAAGACATTGTTACTGGAAGGTTTTGTCCCATTCCAGGAAAAGGCTTGTGGTACGACGATGAAGGTAGAGGTCATTGGAGATCAGTACTCATTCATTCATACGATTTTGAAAGAAATGTTTACTCTGGAACTTGGGATGATGATCAAAATGGTTATTGTGAGCTAACTCGTATCAACTTGCTCTTCAACGCTGAAGATCCTAGAATTTTTGCTTAAAGAGTTGCACAAGCACACTAAGAAAGGATTTACGCTGACTCGTAAATAAGATACAACTTTTTCATTGATAATATGCCAACTAGCTCAGAGCTACCAGAACTAGACTCTGAATAACAACATAGAATACTTCAAATGGCTACTGCTTCAAGATATTTAAAGCTAAGAGGTAGTGTTGATACAAGCGCTATCTTACAAGAAGTAAATTTGGACTTTGGTAGAACCATGAATTGGATTATCATGGATAAAACCATGGAAAAACCTATTGAATAACTGAAAGAGATGATCCCTGCTAATTTAACATTACCACCAAAGGCGCCATTAAAGGATACTCCTTATTTTGGAATGACTCCTATCCCACAACATGACTTCCCAGAATAATTCTCTAACTTCTGCTTTAACTCTCTCTACATTAAAGAGGAAGTTATTAGAGCTATGGTTGAGATTAGAGCTGAATGTAATTAATTACTTCATGACAATAACATCTTTGATGTATCCATTAATAAGACATTAAGAGTGGAGGAGTTTAAATAAATTTAATCTTCAAGTGTTGCATAAATAAGATTCAACACAAGAGAGACCGGATGGGTCGGTAGACTAGAGAAGATCATTAAGGCTTCATTTACTGAGGTCGGAAAAGGTTGGTTTAACATCCATGAGACTTCTAAGGAGACTTATGAGTTTGGAAAACTTAAGAAGTTCTTAACTTTAGTCAACTTTATGATGTAAGACACCATACTTACAATGTGTAAAGACTCAGTCAAAGAGTTTGTTTTATTCATGGTAAAGTTTATACCAGTCGAGACATCTATTCATACTACCTCTGTTGTGAAAAATGTTTTTGAAAAACTATAGATTCAGAGTGCCGAAGATGATGAAGTTTAAGAGGAAGATATTCCTGAAAGTTAAATGACCTCAATTTAAAAAATTAAGGCAGAAATCAACAAGATGTTTGATAAAAACAAAGACCCTGAACCTTTATTTGTTCTTGACTTGATACTTAAACCTAATCAGCTCATACCTTAATACTCAACAGATCCCAAAGAAATTGTTTCAAAGATAATGGAAGTCTTTGATGAGGGTATTGAATGTTTACAATAGATCCCACAATTAGAGCCAATTTTACTCAGACATCTTTTTAAAACTCATGGTAAAAAGATGTTAAAAGCCCCTCTTAGACCAAGAGAAGAGCCCAAAAGAAAGCCCGATGACTTGAACAACAAAAAATTCTTGCCTGATGAGAATATTTGGCTTTGGGATGCTTACAATACTATTAGATAGGGCTTAGAAAAATCTATAGAGCCCTTATATGAGTATGTTAAGACTTTTGCTAAGTTTGAGGGTGAAAATAAATTAAACCCAGACAGATTTGTAAGAAGTCTCGACGAGGGTGACACTCCAATCACCGCAGAAGCTTTAAAATACGACATTGAATAACATAGATAAGAAGAGTAAAGACTAAAGGACGAAATACCTGAGAGTATTGTAGTCTCTATCTTCTAAGTCAACTGTAAGGATATTCGTAATATGTATGTTGGCAAACATGCCAGTATCATTGATAAAGAAATTAAACTTATTGCTTAAAAAGCAAGAGATACTAACTACATGCTTACAACTAAGTTTGATGAGATCAATGAAAGAATCAGAAGACCCCCTAAAAATATCGAAGATTTAACTGAAACAAGAAAGTACATCTCTGAAATCCCAGTTGAGATTGAGAAGCTTAAAAAGTAAATTGGTGAATGTATGGAAGTCTACAACATTCTTGATGAATTTAACTTTGAATTTACCAGTACTGATCAAGATTAAAAATGGTGGCTCTACGGTTCTCCTTAAAAGGTTGTCTCAGTAATTGAGCAACAGAGTCAAACTCTGGAAAAACAAAAAGAATAATTTGTTAAAGCAATGGAAGCTGAATAAGAAGAATTTGAAGAAACCTTAGATAATCTTGCTATCACTGTAGGTGGTTTCCATTCATTTGATGACCTAAATAGATTCGAAGAGATTGCCGTTGATGTAGAATCTGTAAACTAAAGACTTTAAGACTGCATTGAAACGTCAAGACTCTATAATTAAAGAGAATTTTTAGTTGGCAAAGATTAAAAAGACTACACAAGACTTTAACAAATGGCAAAAGAATTTTAACCATATTCAAATCTTTGGATTACCACAAGAAATTGGTTTAAGTCACATCAAGGCTGGCTTAATGATGCTTGGGAAACATTAAATGCTGTTGAGCTCGATAACACTTTTGATCAATCAAATAAAACTATCTCAGCAGTTTTAAGATACTTCAGAGAAAAGGATCACCCCAAAATTACCAAAATTGCTGAAACAATGAAGAAGAATATCGATGATTTCAAGCCATTTGTTCCCCTGGCAGTTGCTTTAAGAAAGGATGGTATGAAAGACAGACATTGGGATTAAATCTCAGACAAAGTTAAATTTGACATTAGACCAGTAGAAGGTTTTACACTAACATCAGTAATTGATGCTGGAATGCTCAAATACATTGATATCTGTGAAGAAGTAGGAGAAAAAGCTTATAAAGAGCATCACATTGAGAAATCTCTTACCAAGATGGTTAATGATTGGAAAGATCAAAACTTCATGTTGCCATAATTTAAGACAACAACTACAAACTATATTGCTGGATTTGATGATGCCATTACAATGCTTGATGAGCATATTGTTACAACTTAAGCGATGACCTTCAGTCCATTTAAAAAGCCCTTCGAAAAGGAGATCGAAGAATGGAACACTAAGATGATCTTAGTATCAGATACACTTGAAGAATGGATTAAATGCCAAGGTTAATGGATGTATCTGTAACCAATCTTTGATAGTCCTGATATTATGAAGCAACTTCCTCAAGAGACAAAAAGATTTAAATCAGTTGATTCAACTTGGAGACACATTCTTAATTAAACTAAACAAGCACCAAATATTCTTCTTACTTGCTCGAAAGAAGGTTTAAAAGAAAAGTTCTAAGAAGCAAACAAAAATCTTGAAATTGTATAAAAGGGATTAGCTGATTATTTAGAAAAGAAAAGATCAGTATTTGCAAGATTTTATTTCCTATCTAATGATGAGCTTCTTGAAATCTTATCATAAACCAAAGAAGTCAGAAATGTGAGACCACATTTGAGAAAAGTTTTCGAAGCTATGGCTGATTTGGAATTTAATAACGATGACACAATTTGGGCTATGTTCTCAGGAGAAGGAGAAAAAGTCAACTTTGTTAAGAAAATTGACCCCAAAGACAGAAATGTGGAATACTGGATGGGTGATGTCGAGAAAATGATGCAGCTTTCAGTTAGAAACGTACTTATCAAGTCAGTTGAAGATTATCTCGTTAGACCCAGAAATGATTGGGTATAATAACATCCAGGTCAATGCGTCTTAAATGGATCATAAGTTCATTGGACTGCAGAGGTCGAGGAAGCTATAAGAACAAAAGGAACATAAGGAATTAAAGAATATTTAGATGGCATGAATAAATAACTAATTGATACTGTCGTGCTAGTTAGATAAAAACTTAGCAAGAATGCAACTATTACTATTAATGCCTTAATCGTTATTGATGTACATGCTAAGGATGTTGTGGCTAAATTAGTTGAAGAGAAGGTAAGTTTGACATTAATTTCTTTAAAATTATAATTGATGGCAATGATGAACTAATTGCGTTATCGTCCTGAATAATATCGATGATATTTAACACTATCTGACGTTCCATCATATTTATTACTTTATTGAATCTCTTAATATTAAGATTATTAAATTCAAATATAGGTTGATGATATTAACGCATTTGAGTGGATTTCACAATTAAGATATTATTGGGAGAATGATGATTGTTATGTAAAATGTGTACAAACTAACTTCCCTTACGGTTATGAATATCTTGGAAACTCATTGAGATTGGTTATTACTCCTTTAACTGATAAATGTTACATGACATTAATGGGAGCCTTAAATCTCAATCTTGGAGGAGCTCCAGCAGGACCAGCAGGAACAGGAAAAACTGAATCTACAAAGGATCTTGCAAAAGCCTTAGCAAAATAATGTGTAGTGTTCAATTGTTCAGATGGTATGGACCATATTATGGTAGCTAAATTCTTTAAGGGTCTTGCTAGTGCAGGTGCCTGGGCATGTTTCGATGAGTTTAATAGAATTAACATTGAAGTGCTGTCAGTTATTGCTTAATAACTATTAGTTTTATTCAGAGCAAAAGCAAACAATGATCCCGAAATTATCTTTGAAGAATCATTAATCAAAATGAAGCCAACATTTTGTGTTTTCATTACAATGAATCCTGGTTATGCAGGTCGTACAGAACTTCCAGATAATTTAAAAGCTCTTTTCAGACCAGTAGCTATGATGGTGCCAGATTATGCTTTAATTGGAGAAATTATGTTGTATTCATTTGGATTTTTGACTGGTCGTGATCTTGCCAGAAAGATGGTTACCACTTTCAAACTTAGTTCAGAATAACTTTCTTCTTAAGATCATTATGATTATGGAATGAGAGCTGTCAGATCTGTTATTAACGCAGCAGGTCTCCTTAAGAGAGCAAACCCAGACATGAATGAAGATCAACTACTTCTAAGAGCTTTAAGAGATGTTAATGTGCCAAAATTCTTGAAAGATGATCTTCCACTCTTTGAAAACATTATTCTTGATCTTTTCCCTGGTGTTGACAAACCATAAGTAAATTATGGTAACTTATTCAGTTCTTTAAATTCAACTTGTGCTCATTTCAATTTGTAACCTGTTGATTAATTCATTATGAAGATTATCTAACTTTATGATACTATTTAAGTTAGACATGGTCTTATGTTGGTAGGTCCAACTGGCGGTGGTAAAACTGCTAATTATAAAGTACTTTAACATGCAATGTCCGCTTTATCAGGTTAAGATCAATTCGTCAAAGTTCACGTTGATATTTTAAATCCTAAATCAATTACCATGGGATAACTTTATGGTTATGTTGATCCCTAAACAACAGAATGGCAAGATGGTGTACTGGCTAAATTGGTACTAGAATGTACAAAAGATGAATCACCAGAATTGCACTGGGTCATGTTTGATGGTCCAGTCGATGCTATTTGGATTGAAAATATGAATACTGTCCTCGATGATAATAAGAAGTTATGCTTAAACTCAGGTTAAATTATTACCCTAACTAGTAGAATGACAATGATGTTCGAGGTAGAAGATCTTGCTGTCGCCTCTCCAGCTACAGTTTCAAGATGTGGTATGGTTTATATGGAGCCAGCTAGTTTAACATTGGAACCCCTCGTAATTTCTTGGTTGAATTCATTACCAGTAAAAATCAAGGAAAACAAGAATATCGTGAATAGGTTACAATTTTTGTATGACAATTTCTTAAATGATACTTGTTACTATTTGAGAAAGAATCTTCTTGAACCTGTAAAAACTGTTGATAATAACATTACACAAAGCTCAATGAGAATTCTTGAATGTTTCTTTGCAAGCTACATTGAGACTGAGTTAAAGAAAGTTACTAAGGATGAAATTGCAAATTTGGAGACAATGATTACTTAACTATTCATCTTCGCTATAATTTGGTCAATTGGTAGTACGACAACTCTTGAGGGCAGACTTAAGTTCAATACTTGGTTCAGAGAAAGAATGACAAGTTTGTAGATAGAATTCCCAGAGGAAAAATTAATATATGATTACAAATTCAACACAGAAACTAGGGAATGGTAATATTGGAAAGAAACTATTGCTGAGTACAATGTCGATATCAAGGTCAGTTATAATGAAATCCTTGTGCCAACAGTTGATTCTATAAGAATGAAACACCTAACCAAATTCTTGGTACTGAATGGCAAGCATTGTCTTACCCCTGGGCCAACAGGTACCGGTAAGAGTGTTAACATTTAAGAATTAATGACTTATGAATTACCAGAAGAGTTCCAAACATTAGCTATGACCTTCTCTGCATAAACCTCAGCTAATTAAACACAAGATTATCTCGATGATAAGTTTGAAAAGAGAAGAAAAGGAGTTTATGGACCACCAGTAGGAAAGAAATTTGTTATCTTTATTGATGATATGAATATGCCAAAGAAAGAAGAATATGGAGCTCAACCACCTCTCGAATTATTGAGATAGTGGATGGATCATCATGGTTGGTATGATAGAAAAAGTAAAGAAAAGCCATTCAATAGAGTTGAGGACATTATCTTTATTAGTGCTATGGGTCCTCCAGGTGGTGGTAGAAGTGAAATCACTCAAAGACTTTAAAGACATTTTAACATCATGACATATACTGATCTTTAACAAGAATCTATTCACACTATTTTCTACACAATTATTACAGGCTTTTATTACAATTTTTCATCTGATGTTAAAAATTGCTTGAATGATTTAGTCGAAATGACATTGAGAGTATATGATAATGTACTATATGGCAGACTCAAGCCTACTCCAAACAAATCTCACTATACTTTTAACTTAAGAGATATTAGTAGAATATTCTAAGGATTGTGTAATGCTAATAACAAATTAACTCCACTTCCCGTTCATGTTGTAAGAATGTGGATTCATGAAAATAAAAGAGTTTTTGGAGACAGACTTATTGATAATCCAGATAGAGAATGGCTTGATAGTTTACTTTTGTAAGAAGCTGAAAAAACATTCTCATTATCCCATAAAGAAATATTCAATGCCGAGAGACTTATTTTTGGAGATTATATGGGAGGTATTGATGTTGAAAACAGAATCTATGCTTAAGTCGAAAATCTTAAGGACTTTGTTTCAAAGATTGAAGAGTATCTTGAAGATTACAACTCTGCTGTGAAGACCCAAATGAAACTAGTCATGTTTTTGGATGCTTGTGATCATGTTTCAAGAATTGAAAGAGTTATCAGATAACCTTTAGGTAACTCATTATGTCTTGGTGTTGGTGGTTCTGGAAGACAATCATTAGCTAGACTTGCAACATTTATTGCTAACTACAAAATCTTCTAGATTGAAGTAGTAAAAGGCTACAATATGTCAAACTGGAGGGAAGATGTAAAGAAGGCATTAATGCAAGCAGGTGTTGACAATAAATCGACATCTTTCTTATTTGTAGATACTCAAATTATTAATGAGCAAATGCTTGAGGATATAAACAATATTCTTAATTCTGGTGATGTACCAAGTCTTTATAAAACTGAAGATTTTGAACCAATTTACAAAGTTGGTAAATTAGTATGTATGGAGAAAGGATTACAAATTACAAAGATGAATATGTTCTCTGGATATTTAGGAAGAGTAAAGAGAAACATTCATATGATTATAGCTATGTCACCACTAGGAGAGATTTTCAGAAGTCGTATTAGAAAATTCCCTTCCCTTGTAAACTGTTGTACTATTGATTGGTTCACAGAATGGCCAGAAGAAGCCTTGTTAGGTGTCGGAAGAGGATAAGTTACAGCTGAAGATTTAGGACTAGGAAAATTCTTAGAGCCATGTGTTTAAATGTTTAAAAACATCCATTAATCTGTAGAGAAAAAATCTATTGAATATCTTGATTAACTAAGAAGAAGAAATTATGTAACCCCAACATCCTTCTTAGAATTACTTAGTATGTATAAGACAATTCTTTTTGATAAGAGAAAAGAAGTTGAATTCTAAAAGAATAGATTATTGAAAGGTCTTTAGGTACTTGAAGAAGCAGCAATCGAAATTGCAAAATTAAAGGAACATATTGATAAAATGACACCAGAATTAGAAATTACCAAAAAGGATGTTGAGAAGACTATGCATGAATTATCTCATGATAAAGCTGATGCAGATCAAGAAAAAGAAATTGTAGCAAAAGATGAGGCAGAAGCTACTTAACAAGAAGCAGAAGCTGAAACTTTGAAGACTGAGGCAGAAATTGAATTGAGCAAAGCTACTCCTTTGCTTGAAGAAGCATCTAGAGTATTAAAGGAATTGAAAAAGGATGATTTTTATGTCATGAGTTCAATTAAAAAGCCTACATCTGCTGTCGTTTTAGGTATGGAGATTTCTTGCCATATGATGAGTCTAAAAGCAAAGAAGACTAACATTGGTAAAGTTGATGGTGATACAAATGGATATTTCGATTTAGCAAGATCTAATTTGTTGAATAATCCTGGACAGTTTATGCAGAAGATGATTGACTTTGATAAGGAAAATATTGCAGAATCTACAGTAAAGAGAGTAAATGCTATTTTGAACTCCGAAGAATTTACACTAGATAAGGTCAAAGCTGCTTCTTAAGCCTTGGTAGCTATCCATAAATGGGTATCGGCTATGATGTAATATCATGAGCTTTTGAAGATAGTAAACCCAAAGAGATTAAAAGTTGCGGAAATGAACGAAAAATTGGCTATTGTTAGAAAAAATTTGACAGAAAAAAGAAAGAAACTTAGAGAAGTAGAAGAAAAGATTGAAAGCCTAGAAAGAATGTATAGAGAGAAGCTAGAACTTGAGGCTAGTTTATAATAACAAATTAATGATTGCTACAAAAAATTAGATAGAGCCAACAAGATCATTACTGGTTTAGAAGGCGAAAAGACAAGATGGACTTAAACTGTAGGAAGACTTGATAAAGAATATGGACTCTTGATTGGTAATTGTCTAATTGCAGCAGGTATGGTTGCATATGCTGGAGCTTTTACTGCATAATTTAGAACCGATCTTGAAGCTTAATGGAGAGAGGGAATTAAAAAATTAAAGATTGACTATATGGAAGGAATAACAATGAAATAATTGCTTGAAGATCCAGTTAAGACAAAGATTTGGACTGCTGCTTCACTTCCAAATGATAATTTATCTATTGAAAACGGTATTATTATGTTCAAATCAAGAAGATGGCCTCTTATGATTGATCCTTAAAATTAAGCAAACAAGTTCATCAAGAGTTTGGGTAAAGATGAAGCAGATTCTGGACTTGATGTGTTTAAGATGAGTGACTCATAAATCTTAAAGTTCCTTGAGTTGGGTATTCAATTCGGTAAATGGGTTCTTATTGAAAATGTTGGAGAAGACATGGACCCTGCACTTGAACCAATTCTACTTAAACAAGTTGATAAAAGTGGAAGTCTAAAATTAGGAGATAAAAGTATTCCTTATAATAATAGTTTTAGATTCTTTATGACAACTACTATTCCTAACCCCCATTATTCTCCAGAAACCTCAGTTAAGGTAACAATTTTGAACTTTGCTATTACTCCATTTGGTCTTGAGGAATAAATGCTAAATTAATTCGTATCTCAAGAAATGCCTGAGCTATAAAAGAAGAAGGATACAATTGTACAATAAAATGCGCAATCTGCAAAAGTGTTAAGAGAAATAGAGGATAAAATTCTTGAAGGATTAACAAAGAATGCTAAGATTGCTGATATTCTTGAGGATGATGAGTTAATTAAGGTGTTAGATGAATCTAAAAAGACATCAGATGAAATTACTCAAAGAATGAAAGAGTCAGAGATTACCGAAAAAGAAATTGATAAGACTAGAGAAATTTATAGACCTGTCGCATATAGAGCATCAATTCTTTTCTTTACTATTATCGATTTAGCTGTAATTGATCCTATGTATCAATACTCACTATAATGGTTTGCAAACTTATTTGGTTAATCAGTAGATAACTCTCCAAAGTCAAATGAAGCCGATTAGAGAATCAAATTTTTGAATGATCATTTCACACTAAGTCTTTATGAAAATGTCTGTAGAAGTTTGTTTGAGAAACATAAACTTCTTTTCTCATTCATCTTAACAGTAAAGATTCTTTTTGGAAATCATGATATTGACTAAGAAGAATGGAGATATTATTTAGCAGGTCCTTCAGGAGAAATTGAAATAGTTAAAAATCCAACAGATTGGTTAGGTGAACTTGAATGGGCAGAAACTTACAAACAAGTTTACGGAATGTCAAAGCTACCAGTTTTTAAAGGATTTGATAATTTCTTCATACAAAACAATAAAGCATTCTAAAAGATATTTGATCATCAAGAGCCTCACAATTAACCAATTCCAGGCGAATGGAATAAAAAGCTCAATACATTCTAAAAGATGATTGCTTTAAAATCAATCAGACCAGATAAAATATCTCTAGCTGTTCAAAACTATATTGTTGAAAAACTCGGTAGAGAATTTATCGAGCCACCAACATTCAACCTTGCTAAAAGTTTTAAGGATTCATCTGTAACTATTCCACTCATTTTCGTTTTGAGTCCAGGTTCAGATCCCGTTGCAGATTTCCATAGATTTGCAGAAGAAATGAATATGTCAAAGAAACTTGAAAGTATCTCACTTGGTAAAGGTTAAGATAAGAAAGCAGAGTCAATGATTTAAGATGCTGCAACAAGAGGTGGTTGGGTTCTTCTCATGAACTGTCATTTAGCTACATCTTTTATGCCAAAGCTAGAACAAATTGTTGAAAATCTCGATGACAGTAATCACAGAGATTTCAGACTATGGCTAACAAGTATGCCCAATAAAGATTTCCCTGTCTCAACTCTATAAAATTCCGTTAAAATGACACTTGAGCCTCCAAGTGGTCTTAGACAAAACATTTTAAGAACATATGAAGCTATCGATGCAAAAGATTTTGAAGATTGTACTAAGCCAGAAATTTATAAAAAACTATTGTTTGGATTCTCTTTCTTCCATGCTATCGTTTAAGATCGTAGAAAGTTTGGTGCAATTGGTTGGAACATTCCATATGAGTTCACAAACGAAGATTTAACTGTGAGCAGACGTCAATTAAAGATTTTTGTTTAAGACTATGAACTTATCCCCTATAAAGTGCTCAACTATATTGGTGCTGAAATTAACTATGGAGGTCGTGTAACCGACGATAAAGATTCCAGATTGATTATCACAATTCTGAGAACATATGTAAATGAGGGTATTCTCTAGGACGGTTTCAAATTCTCAACAAGTGGTATCTATTACAGTCCTGCACAAGGAGAAAAAGAAGATTATATTGAATATATTAAATCTCTGCCCCTCAACCCTGCCCCCGAGGCTTTCGGTTTACATGAAAATGCTGAAATTACAACATCTCAAAACACAACCAGAGTGTTACTTGAGGCTATTCTATCTATGCAGCCAAGAGCATCTAGTGGATCTGGTAAAACTAGAGAGCAAATTATTGGTGAGATGGCTCAATATTTAGAGTCAAGAACTCCAGAAGTATTTGATCTTGAATAAGTCGGCAAAAAGTATCCAACATCATATGAGGAATCTATGAATACTGTTCTTTTCCAAGAATGTGTGAGATACAACAGACTATTACATGATATGAAAATCAGTTTAGGTAATGTATAGAAGGCATTGAAAGGAGAAGTAGTCATGAGTGAGGAACTTGAGAAAATGTCTAATTCAATCTTTGATAATCTCGTGCCTAAAACATGGTAAGATAAGGGTTTCTTGTCATTGAAGCCACTTGCTTCTTGGATCTAGGACTGCAATGATCGTATTACTTTCCTTTCTAACTGGATCTCACATGGTACACCTAAGGTATTTTGGATATCTGGATTCTTCTTCCCATAGGCTTTCTTAACTGGTACTCTACAGAACTACTCTCGTAAGCACGTTATTGCTATTGATAAATTGGCCTTCCGCTATGAAATCAAGGATGATATGACATTCAAGGATGTCAAGGAAAAACCAGTAGATGGTTGCTATATCTACGGTATGTATATTGAAGGATGTAAGTGGGACAACCGCAAGCATCAACTCGGTGACTCAGACCCCAAGAAATTGTTCACTGACATACCTCTCATTTTATTGATACCACAATAAGACAGAGTTGCTCCCAAATCAGTAAGACATTTTTTATTATATATCTAATATTTATTTTATAGGGTATTTACAATACTCCAGTCTATAAGGTACTTTCCAGAGCAGGTACTCTATCAACAACTGGTCACTCAACAAACTTCGTGATGATGATGGAGTTACCCTCGGATGAAAGCGAAGACAAATGGATCAAGGCAGGAGTTGCGGCATTCCTCGCACTGAGGTATTGAGGAGTAGCATTAAGTTACAACAAACTTATAAAAACTTAAGATACTATATATTTAATCTTTCAGGAAATAATTCTATATATTTAAGAGATGCTGAAATGCAAATTCAATTTATATATTTAAATTTTCAAATAATTTTTATAAATTTAACTTAATGGGGTTTTGGGGTT
>LAST02008637.1:0-13413 GCA_001273305.2 Sterkiella histriomuscorum
CAAAACCCCAAAACCCCTTAAGAAAGATATAAAGAATTATTAAAATAGGTATATTTAAATGTTTGTTTTAAAGCTTAATTAAATCTCTAATCTAAATATAGTACATTTTTCTTCTAATTAATATTCCGACAATATTACTAAAAATAATGTCTTCTTTTCACTAATTATTTACATTTATTTCATTTAACTGCTAAGTTAATGAAATCAATTTATAACATACTTAATTATCATTATTTTCGATAATAATTTTAACATTTTTCTTTTCTCCAACTACTAATCCATCTTTTTTAGATGCTCCATGTTTGCAAACTTCTTTACCCCTCAAAGATACTTCCATTATTCCATAAAATCCTACACACCCATATACAAATAAAACAATTGGTGAGAAAATGAAATGTAAGATATTTCTCCAGAGAGGGATGTTTTCTGGTCCACATAATGGCTCCACAAGATATAGGGAACTTTAATTACCAATAAAAGCAATCAGTAAACATAAATACTAAATTCCTAAAGGAATCATCTCTAATATAAATTCTGTATTACTCAATGGTTCAGATAAAGTATTGAGGTATATGGCATTAGTTGCCATTAAGATATTTTAGCCAATCAAAAATAGGCAGTAGTATATTATAAAAATAACACACCAAAAAATAAACCAAAATCTAAATTTTGTTCTTCTCACTTTAACTAAGAAATAGTGAAACACTTCAGCGCTTCCAATAACCCACCTCCGAGCTTATCTTGCCCATTCTTAAGTCTCATTCCAATATGTGGTTCCTGATGGTGGCCCTGATAAAGTTGCAGAATTAATTAGTCTAATTCGAATCTATTTTCCTGGCAACAGCAACCATCTTATATAGCATGTAAAGTCATCCATTTAGTAATTAGGATGAGTAAAATTACCTTCAATAAGTAGATCTAGAGTTAAAGAGAAAACCGACATTATATTTAACTCAAAAGGTATAAGAACACCAAGCATAAAAACATTTCTCACAACTGAAGTTACTCTAACAAATATATTTGAATCTTACAAATTCCAATTGTAAAATAGAGGTGGTTACCATACAGTAGAATTTCTTTGTCTTTCATTTAATTAGGAAGCATCATGCGCAAGTTAACAAATATAATCATTTTAAAATCTGGTATCTGTGTCAAAGTTAGTTAAGATATATTTTTTCAAGTCTAAATCTTTGACTTCTGTTAATAAGTCTGAATATAGCTATCTCTGTGCATAATTTGAATTTGAGCATTTCCCAGGAATTTCGCCAATTATACCATATGGATGAGTAGTACAAACAATTTTTTTGAAATCATTTTTGAATTTATCTAGTATGTATACTTATTTATTAATTATATCAGGAGTCTTCTCTTCAAACCCAATATAAACTATAAAATCTAATGAATGATTAAGCGATTTTAAATTATTTAGAGTGTTTTCTAAAATTTCAAGTGGCTCCTTATATATAAACGTCATCATTACATAATTGAACTCATGGCAACAAGAATGATCGATTTTTGGTTTCTATGATTTTATTTTGAATAACTAAATCAAGTAATTTATTGTGATTACAATCCAAGAAAATGAAAAGAAATAAATGATTGCAAGTACTCCAAGCTAAGGTATAATAAAAGGTAGAGCAGCTAATAGTAGAACAAGTAAGTTAAATATCAAGTTAAATCTTAACCTTCCACCACAACAGCCTTTTTTCTTTAGTTTCTTATTCTAATTATTTCCTTAAATATCATTCTAGAGTTATGAAGAATGAAAAATTAAGTTTTATTTCTTTAAATCTTTACTTTAATCTACAATAAAATGATAAGAAATGGAATTGTATTTTACCTTATGTAATTTTGTTAATAATTAAATCTGGTCCTTCTACTCCTTCTTGAACTGATAGTTTTTCAAAATTTTCTGATTCTTCATCTCTCGAACTTAGTGTACTTGACTATTCTGACATTTCTTACAATTATTTTTATGATATCTTTTTCTTAATTTACACAGTAAGTTGAGGACCTATTTAGACTTAATTGTCATTGATATCTTAATTTTCTTAGTTATCAATGTTCTAGTGATTTATTTTTGAGTCATTGGATGGAGCTTATCCTTTATCTTCGTTTAAAATATTACTTTTCTTCATGATAACAGCAACTAAAGTTAATTACCTATTAAATTATTAATACAGTGCTCTTGAATTATTTATAGACCATTTGCTACTATTTTTAAATCTCACTAAATTTAACAAATTTATTTAAATAAACTTCATTAATTTTTGTAACTTATAAATATATCTCAAAAATATTATTATTGCTTATCTATTAAGTTCTTTTGTTTGCTATTCAAAAGCACTGGTTTAACTTGGAACCTCATTATATTGTTATTGTCCTTGATGAATTGATTATTATTTTTGCATTCTTCTTCATCAGTTTAGCTTGAAAGTGGCTATTCTTTTTGTTTGATCTTCGTCAACTCTTTTTACTTACTAACAGTTTTAGATCTTTTATTTCTATTGGAAGTTTCTTTCTATATATTAAATATCCCTTGCAACTATAGATTACTTTTAACCTTTTTGTCTAAATTTTATGATTTTTAACCTTAAAGATGTGATTTTTGTTTTTTAGGAATTTTAGCATATTTTTCAAATTGTTACTCAGGAGATTAAAATATGGATTAAGTTTTCATTGAGGTTTCTTAATTCATTTTATAGGTATTTTAAGTCATTTTCTTTTTATGTGATGAAGCCATTGAATTATTTTTTTAAATCTTTTTCTAATTATGTTTTTATTATTTATCATTGATATTAACATCTTTTATGGTTTAAATATCTTAACATATTTTAAGTTTAGGTTTTAAATTTTATGTTAATAAACTATTTGCTGATTCTTTCAAATATATTATCTCTAATCTTTAGTCTGATTTAGTTAGTATCATTGGTCTAATAAATGTTGATATTTTCTTAAAAAACCTGTTTCGAAATGTTTAAAATAAACAATAAATCCATAGTACAAGAAATCTAAAATTAAATGTCATTATCCCTATAAATGATATAATTCTAATAAAATCAGATATTTCATCTTAAATGAAAAGCAGTGAGCAAAAGAATGTCACAATAATTGCTATGTATTAATTGTACTCAAGCATATTTATGAGTGGATTTTTATAAGGTTACGATTTCTTTTAATATTAAATAAATAGTGATAGTATCAAAAGCACAACTAAAGATTTGAATATATCTGATTGTAAATTTAAGAAAACATTTGTAAAAGCCACAAAAGATTTCATCAGTAAATTTAGGAAATCCCAATAGAAAAATTCTGGTTTAAGCCCTTAATATATTATTCTAAATCTTCCAAATATAGTTGGATCATATAGCTTATCTTTTCTTTTTAGTAAATAATAAAAACCTAAAAACGGTACACCTATCACCCAAATCATAATTATAGGAATTCCTAAACCAAAAGCCCATTATAAATGTTTCTATTCCCAACATCTTATGTTTAAATCTTCTTATAACCATTATTCGTTGTCATCAATTTCCATGCAGTAAAATAGGCCTGTAGTTAGTTTTGTAATTGTTGGATGAAGAGCATATAATGTATTTATTGATACTACTATGAAGAAGCGTTAGTATGAGTACTAATATAAGTTCTTGAAAAATCTTAATACCATAAATATCAATAAATATAAAATAGGCAAGATAAGTGGCACCATAGTTATAATTGTTAGCTTGACATAAAATAAGGATATTCCTTATTAGACCAATTCATAATCTTAAATAAAACAATCAATTGAAATTGAACTTTCTGCAGCTTCACCAACTGATGTCGCAAATTCAAAGAAATTTAATAAATATTTTGGCCAAGATAAGTTAAAGGCTGCTGTTGATGTAATAATTTGAATGTAACTCAGAAGAATTCTTATGATTACGCTTGTCTAACTTTCCTTCTCATTTCTTAAATTAATCCAAATTATTAATCCTAATGCAAGTAAAATTGCAATAAAAATTCCTATAATTTTGAAAGAATTAGCTTCCTTAGATTAGCATTTTAAGCATTCATAATCTCCTTATCTTGAATAAGTAGAAACATTATTATAAATACATATGCTACACAGATTTCCTGAATATCCCTCGTTACATTAATCATAAAATTACTCTATGCCAGTTTATATAAGCTCTGGATTTTTTAATTAACCTCCAAGACAAGCATTAGCATTTAAACATTAAATTATTTTACTAGAATAAAACGAGCTTCTCCAATAACCTTTATATAAATCCAGCGAGAAACCACCACCACAGTCTGCATTTTTTGGGCAATCATAACATTAATAAGATTCTTTATTAAGCGAATATTAGCCTAACTCACACACATTGCATCTATATTGAATTTAGATAAATAAAAAAAATTACTAGTTTGATACAGAGACTTCACCGCTTATACAGTCTCTAAAATCAAAGTATACAAAATCTTCATTAATATGCGAATCTAGAGTTTTATTTTATTGTGCCATAATTGCTTTTACATAATTGGTGTTAATATTTGAAACGCTTAACTTAAATGAAACATTTTGTGATCCTGGTGCTGCATAAAATTTTAATTAATTAAAAATGGCTTTTCCATCTTGTACTATCACTTATATATTTCCAAAAACTTCTGTTTCATTCATAATTGGCTATATCTTAATCACCCTAAAGCTATTTAAACTATAAAATTATCTTACGATGATTAATCGTTTGTGACAATATTTCCATCCTCATCAATTACAGCAATTAGAATTTTTCCTTAATAATCTTAAGAACTAGCGATACTCGGTTTGTCATAAGTTACCACTTCAACACCTAGTGTGTATCCAGATATATCCTATCCATAAATTGCATAATTTTAAAGATAACTATTATTTAGCATCTGTATAGGCTTATATTTGTTGTAAGAAATTGCTCCACCTTAAATAGTAGCAGTATTATACTAAAATGAGCTATTGTTTATTTTATATTCACAATAATTAACTATATTTTCATTAAAGAAATAATATTTTACGTTTCGAACAAAGGAGTGATATAGAGCCTCCTATTTTTGCTTTGTTATTTAAAAACTAACTATCATTTATTTAAAGATTGGAATTTATTAGTGAAATAGCTCCTCCATAGTATGATGATTATAATTTAGAAAAATAAGAATTCACTACTATAAGATTTCCGCTTTCGGTTTCTATAGCTCTTGTCCATTATTCAGATTAAATCTGCTTATCTGTATATCAATTAAAATGATAAAACTTACTTGTAAAATTAGAGCTATCGATGACTATAATAGAGGAGACAGTTTAAAAAAGGTTTGTGTCAAATTCCATAAATATTGATTAGTTAATATAAACTTAATTTGATCTTCTTATTTCAATAAAATAGTCAGCTGGACTTGAAATATTATAGAAAGTAGAATATTGAAATAGAACGTTTGAGCTATCAATACTTATTAATTTTTAATCTTCATTTTGTAATGTAATATTGATAATTCTTATCTTTTATACTTAAAAGTTTGATTTCACAATGCTAAATAGCTCACTCTGAATGTTGTTGAGAGTAGAATTACTAATTTGTATACTTGATTCTAAATTTGCTTAAATTAGGTATTTCGAATGTTAATCTTGACTATTGTTTTTATATTTAAAGTTGCTAAAATTACTTGCATTTTACAAATAATCAGAAGAAGTTAAGACTAAAAATGACTCATCTGAATTTCCAATAACTACATCATATATATTTGTTTGTTATATTTCTACATAGCCAAAATAACTGTTGATTAAATTATTAGTTTCAGAGATGTAAGTTCCATTTAAAATCTAAATACTACTCTTCTTAATACTAATTGTACTTGTTACCTAACTTCCTTATATCATGTCTAATGCGTGTAACTTTAGCTCTTTCGAAATAAAATATGGCATGTTATTTATGAATTATTCTAAATTTAATTATTAGTTAGACTTTATTGTAACATTATTAAGCTATGATATGTTAGTTTGAGAATCTGAAATTGAAAATAGAATGCTTTTAGATGCGTAGTTATTGATAATTTGACTGCTTTTAATTATGAAGAAACCATCATTCTCAACATTTCCAATTGCTCCTTAATATGCTGTGTTATTATAGAAATTACAGTTTTAAAATGATACCAAGGACTCAAAATGTGAATAAAATACTCCTCCATATTTAGCAAAGTTATCTGTGAAATTACAGTTATAAAAATAAGATTAAGCACCTTTGAAATCTGCAAGTATTATTGAGCCTCTTGAGGTAGAAATAGTGCTTTAAAAAGTAGTATTAAATACCCTTATTTAGGTATTAGTTGATACTCTTATTAGAGCATCCACCATAGGAGAGTTATTGAAAAATGTACAATTATATAAATTGACTTTTGTTTTTGTATTTATTGCATTTTTGTCGCCCGATTCAAGTTAAATTTATCCTTTGTAATTATTTAAAAACGTGACATTTGTCAAATCTAATGAATTATTTGTATTTTGTTAGGAATATAAAAAATAACCTCCACTGTTAAAATTTATGTTTTTAAATGTTGAGTTAAATATTCGCATTTTTACATCACCCAAAAATGTAAAGCCTTAATAGTTTAATATATAGTTTTATTGTTAGTAAGTATTAGAGTCTACTAACAAATTATCAATGTCGAAATAGTTTGTTGTATTTAATGCTAAAATTATTGGCATGTATTGATAACCATTAAATAATAAGATATTTACTTCAGACTGTATCACCTTCACATCTTTTATTATAGATGAAATTGATGAATTCGTTATCATTTGGTAATCATATCTTATTAAGTAAGTTTTTTGCTTAATCTCATCACCATAATTAATCTTCTTAAAAGTTACATTATTAAATTCGATTGATTGACTTTTTAAGATTGCAAAATATTAAGTTTCTGAAGATATACCTAGAAAATTATGATAAAAAAGGGTTGACATTTATTTTACTTTCATTTGTGAATTAAGAGTTAATTACTCTGTATTTTTAAATTGCTATATCTTGTTAGAAGCCCATATTTGAGTATAAAACATTATTTGCAAATTATAAATTATCCAATGTTACAATAGTTGTATTCCTTCCTGAACTGGCCTTCATAAAACAAAAAGTATTTGCATTAAAATCGACTAGATAAAAATTTTAACAATAAAAATCTTACGGGAATTGTTCATAAACTGCCAATCATAGACATAAACATTTGGTACTCCAGGAAGAAAGAGCATTATTCTAGCTTGAGTATTTGAATTGAACATTCTAAATCTTGTTAATACGAGATATCCACTACTTCCCAACTAAAAATGATAGTTTTATGGAGATTCCTGAGTGACGTTATTTGTCGTAACATTATCAATTTAGAATACACTGTTAGAAGAAGATGTCTAAAAAATAATGATATTGGAGCTTAGGTGCTCCATAGTAATATTTCCAACAATGATTTTTTAAGTTCTTTTACCAAGATCAGATTTCTAGGAAGTAGATATCAAAAAGCCAATAGACTTGCCTCTCTCTTTGTTGTCACAAGTAATATATGAATTTGTAAACTAGAATGTTTTATTATTATTATCGGCATTAATGGGGCACAGAGTTGTAGAGTCTAAAAATACCTGCAATAAACTAGCATCAGGAATTTTGGCATAAGATCTAAATATAGTATTATCAAATGTAACATTAAAGATGCTCTGAATAAAAATTATTGGATTTTATATCTGTAAAAAGCGCTGTCCTCGCTAAGTATAATTTCTGAATATTATGCTTCCCCAATTTTAATTAACTGGCTGCAATGAACAATCAGATGTCAATATTATTCCTTCATTAATATAATCTGTTATTAGTATTGAATTTATCATATTAAAACTTAATGGATTCTAACTTTTTATTATTTTTCCATACCATTAAAAAGTTACATACTATATAATATAATTTATCAGAAAAAATAATATGATTTACGTCAATAATTATGGAATAATTTTGAATGTTATACAAGAACATGAATCTGGAATTTTCATTAAAAATTTCTTATTCATCTAAAATTAAATTTTGATAATTTTAAACTTAATTCTTACTAGTAATTATAAAATTTCTCAGCCTAAAAGAGCTGCTAATAACAAGAATCTCTCCCTATGCGCTTAGAATATTAATGGATAATGAAGATAAGCCAGTCTCTTAATATAATTTTGTCATGTTGTAGCTTTCATTATATATCATAAATCTAGTCATTTTAGAAGGAATATAGCTAGATTAGGCCCTTATCATTATAGTTGATTGCATTCCCAACATAAATTAATCACTAGCTTAATACGTTCTATAAAAAAAAAGTTTATTATGTTTTTTAGTAAAATCTATTAATTTATTTTGTTATCTCTTACTTAATTGTTATATTCTTCATATTGTATATGATTATTTTTTATTAAAATGTGGGAACATCAAAAACAGTGTTTTCCAAAATATAGATTGTATAATTCAATAAAGGATTTAGCTTGTTTTGTAATTCATTAATTGCAGAATTAAGTTTCTTGTATGGGTGAAGCAAAGTTCCCAATTCCAAAATAGAATTGGATTTCTGATTTATATATATTTCATTTTCTATAATATATAATTAAAGATAAATCAAGAAAGTTAATTTAAATATCCTACTTCTACAATAATATATAAATGTCTAGGTATATTAGTTCTATCCTGATATAATTGCTTATTCATTCGTTTCGCAAGATTATTAACATTGAAAAGTCTCAATGTTTAAATATTTATTCTAGTCGGTACATTTCGGAATACATATATTTTCATTAATACATATCCCTCCATCTTTACAAGTGCAACCTAGAATAATTTAAAGCTTATAATAATATTTTTACTTTGGCAATAACCATATTATAAGATGAAATTAGGAGAACAAAACTGACAATTAGAAGTTTTATCATTTAAATTATTCGTTGTTGTGACATACATTTAACTAGCGGTGCAAGATGTACAATTGAATTTATTAACTTCACATGTTGAACATGAATCATCACAGTCTATAATAATAATATTAAAATAATACACAATAGAATTTCCAAAAAATAAATAACTAATCAAGTAAATAATTTTCTTAAACTATAACTGCAACTGATTTACTATAGAAATAATTTTAGTAAGGGTTATCAAGGGCTTTGGATAATTTCCCTACCATCATAGAAAATAATAAAAATAGTAAAGGTAATTATATCAAAAATGCTAAAATGCCACCATTGGCTGTCAAAAAGAATAATTTAATGAGTAGTTAGAGCAATATTAAGTAAAACAACAACAACAATTAGCAATAAAAATAGTATGATTCTCATTATATTCAAACAGCACTAGACTCACATAGATAGCAAATGAAAACTACCATATAAGTAGTGTCGATGAATAATAGTAATTAAAAGAAGTAAAGCACGAAAAATATTATGTTTTAGAATGATGATGATTATAATAATTCAAGAGAAAATAGTAATGATAAACAATAAAGATTTAACACAAAATTGTTGATAGCAAATAATGTGAACTAAGATGTTGATAAATTCCAATCACGATTGATTACTATGCCAAAGAAACTCTCATTCTTAAACACAACAGGTCATGGCACCCCCTCAAACAAAAACAATTTATTACCTATCAGTAAAAATACCAGTTCAAATCATGATTATTTTGCAAGTACTTATAAGAAATCAAATATGCGTGGGTCAGTGTAAATTTAAGATCCTATTGACTTCTAAAATTCAGTGTAAAAACTATTGAGAGGGTAAGACAGCAACAATAACAGGAGTAATAGCAGGTCTAAGTCAAGCAATGTCCTTAATACAATAAATGTTAATCATGCTAGTGGGAATCCTGTATAGAAGATAAAGATACATCATGAAATCATGAAAACTATTGAAGCAAGAGATATTAACAAACCTAAAAATAGATTTTCAATGTTAAATCCACAGACAAGTTAAAATCATTTTCATAATTAAAGAAATAGCAATTTCACAACAATTACTGAGGCTAATAAACTTAGAGGGTTTTAAAATTAAAAATCTTTAATAGATGGCAATGTAACTAATCATACTAGATCTTCCAAAGATTTGTCAGATGACTCTTTTTCAGACTATGATGATTAAGAAAAGATTCTTAAGAAATAGCAGTAACAATAACAACAGCATTAAATGACATTAAATTTATCGAAAAAATCTAAAAATAAGAAGAGTGCAATGGAATAAGTAGAAAAAATGGCTGTAATATTCTCAAAACCTATAGAGGAGAGAGAAAAATATGATAAAGAGAGGATAGTTTAGTTTTTAAGAAATGGTGTTCCGTTTTTAGGAGATATATAACTCCCTCTTTTGCATTTATTATCTGATAAGCTTGAACCAGTGGAGTTTAAATCAGGAGAGATTAGTAAGTTTGAAATAATATCTCAAATTTTTTAAGTTAACTTTTTATTTGTGTAGTAATGAATAAAGGCGATGAAGCCACGTGCATGTATATTATCTATTAAGGAAGGGTGGGAATTTTTGCAGATATAGATTGTACAATTTAATTTGCTGAGTGTATTCCTAATCAAGTATTTGGAGAAAAAGCTCTTGAAAATGATAATAAAAGAGGAGCAAGTATTAAAGCTCTAACAGACTGTAAATTATTAAGACTTAAAAAATTATATTTCAAGTCAATCGTATTGGTACAATATCTTTACTTTTGTTTTATTCTTATTTATAGGATGTTGTGCTCATGCAAAAATTTCAAGCTGTGGAATTTTTAAAATCAATTGATGTCTTGAAAGGCTGGTCTTTAATTAAGCTACAAAATTTCAATAAATTCTTAACTGAAAGAGCATATAAGCCTGGAGATTACATTTATAAATAGGGTGATGAACCATCCACTTTTTATATTATAAGAAAAGGCTCTGTGTTTGTTGAAACAATAATAGATATTGATGAATTTAATAGATACCCAATTGTAATATATTTTCCTTAATATATTTTTTTAGGGAATAAAAACTTGGGAAATAGTAAAGAAGACTAAAAGAATTAAGTATAAGATTCATGAGTTAGGTTAAGCATAAATATTTGGCCATGATGAACTATTTTTAAATATACCAAGATAAATGACGATAAGAGCTATGGAAGAAACTAACATACTTTATTTGAACAGAGAAACATTTCTTGCTAATGTAGAACCGAATGATTTGTAAATGATAAAAGACAGAGTTTAATCTATAGATGTCGAAAGAATAGCTTAGAGTATAATAAACATAAAAACTAATACTAAATTCAAGGTAAGTTATAAAAATCATTATCTAAAATTCCTTTTTAGAACGATGCTATTTTAAATGCCACTTAAATAAACTTACCCTATGAGTCAATTAGAGATGGAGGTTTAGTTCGCCAACAACATTAAATAAATCGTTTAAAGCCTTGGTTAGAAAAGATTAGATCAATTTAAAAACATAACTCTCTGGTACGTTCCTCTACAAATAACAAATCAGAATAAGAAGAGGGATCTACTATGGGTTAGAACAATCAATTAAATGATTCTGATGACGATTTATTGTAAAATGAGGAATTAAAGAAAGTTAAAGTGCTCAAAATTATCAAAGAGAAATATTAAGTAAGTGGTAACGAGTATCTAAAAGCATAGGAGTTTAAAAATACAGATCTCAAATCAAGGGCAAGATTAGCTAGGGATCTCAGTCCTTCCAATTTTTAATGATTAAATCTGAATGTTCATTTAATATGAAATCACTAATTTTAATTTAATTAAAAAAGAAATTTGAGTTAATCTTTAATAATATTAATAATAGTTTATTGTTTGAGTTTATTTAAAATATAATAAATAACTTTAATGGAAACTGGAGGCTAATAAACAAGAACGTTAGGTTCAGTAGATTCCCATATCTCAGTAGCTAGTAACTTTACTCTTTGTTGTGAGGACTTAGTAAATTGGATAAAGATGGTTGACTTGAAGAAGGAGCAAGTAATCTCCATTTCTGCCAGTGAAACATCCACTTATGATGCAGATGCAGTTTTGATATTGACATTTAGAACAGAGTAAGATCCATCGATGACTTCACTCTAGGACATTCAGTTTGAATTGCAGAAAAATGTTGTTGATTGGGAGGAATAATACAAAGAAATCAATTAGAATGTTATATAGAACAAGAGAGTTGAAGTCCTTGCACTTACTCATACTGCTAGAAACATTGGACAAATAAATATTTAGATATTGTGGTTTATACCAAGCATGAATACAATTGAATACACATGCAAACATTTTAGCTCATTCGGTAATTTTGATTCCCTCTTGGACGAAGCAGTTAGATATTGCAATACTTTTGTGAATCCACATAATCTAGTGAGTTTGTCAATCTTCGAAGATGATCATCCTTGCCCAAAACAATTAAACCATGTAGTAGTTTATCACAAAGGGCAAAATACTAAACCTTTAGAAAAGCCAATTGACATTTAAGGGGATATATACAGAATAAAAACAATACGAGGAGATGGTTGGGAAGAAACCGTAGATTTTGCTCATAAGATGATGGAGAGAGAAGGTACCGAATAGACAAGGTTTGTTTGCAGCACATACAATGTTAGTGAATAAGATAGTAAAGCAGTGGCCGTTTTAATGTGGTCAAAGGTACATGAAGACACCCTAAATGATGTGACAAGAGGTGGATGCAATTGTGCCATTTTTTGAATATATAAGATAATTCAATTTTTTAAGTTATTTAAGTTAAACATATCTACATATCAAACATATATTGAATCACATTAAATTAAGTACTGCATTTATTTACACTTCTTTATTTATATTTAAAATCTGTTCAATGATTATAAACTTGCGGTTTTCTATGTTTAATTATTTCTCTCCTCATATAAACCAATAATCCCATACCTGCTACAGCTAGATCTCTGAGCATATTCTATACATTGCTTCTATACGCAACATCACTTGACCCTAGCAAAGGGTTATCCCTCGTTATTATTAACAATATCATAGCTATACTCATAAGTACTCCTCCTTATTTTAAATTAGCAATCATTAGTGAGCCTGACACTATCATTAAGATAACTTAAGTGTAAATTAGTGTCGTAATTACACTATCACTTTGAGTTCCAAATATACACATTAGTTAACCAACAATGTTCTGTGAGTTAAGAATGTCATTTCTGAGACAGTATGATTTTAAGTCTTTCATTTAATTGTATTGGTCTTTGAAGTTACTTTAGTAGAAAAATATTCCTTAAACTATCATTAAGAGACCTAAACAAATACGTCCGAAAGTAAATCTGAAACCCATTAAACCAAATTATAATATTTATAATCTTTTTAAATTCATGAATTGTCATTAAAAACAGAATCATGGGGTTTTGGGGTTTTG
>LAST02008638.1:0-12462 GCA_001273305.2 Sterkiella histriomuscorum
CAAAACCCCAAAACCCCAGTTGCTAATTTTACAAATAGTTTTGGTAATTTTTTTATAAAATAAAGATAGTTAATCTTAATTAATTGAAATTAAAAATTGATTTTTCTAATTGTATCATCTTCTTCTCTTATCATATCTGGCTTTTCTTTCTTCTTATTTCTCAATTTTCTTAAGATCACTTTCTGTAAGTATTTAAACATCCGGTGCCCATCCATTAAATGGCTCATCAATGGGACTTGGTTGGAAGAATTTGCTAACATTTTACTGTGCTGGTTGAAATAATTAATCCAAACTTCTTATCATTGTCTTTACACCGTCTCCTAGATCTTATGGTCCTGCTCCAAGTCTGAAGGAATCTTACACAGTGTAACCACGTTAGTTACCGTATTAATAATCGTTACTTTTATTGTAATAAACTTGCATACGTTTATCTTAATGGGCAGTCTATAATAATAAAATTAAGTAGAAGATGTAACGTTACCCTTTAATATTCTAAAACCTGTTCTCTTATTTGATGTGCTATAGGTAACATAAACTCACTACCTAATCCCAAATCTGCACATAAGCTCTCTGCAAAATCCTATCATTTTAAATTTATTATTGCTATAAATCTGACTTACCTCAGGTGAATTTTTGGGGTTATTAATATCCCATTCAAATTAATCGCGCAATATTATATTCCCAATTCTCACATTAAGTTTAATGACTCTAACCAACACCCCCTCTACAGGTTTATACGGTCTAAATGCATTAATTTATTTCTTCATTGCATTGATTATTTCAGTTTCATATGTAGCGGGCAGGTTGTGTTCCTCAACTAGTATTTTAGCAAAGTTTTCAAGTGTTAAGTATGGCTCATTTTTATCCCAGAAGAAGTTATCCTTCAATCTTTTTTACTCAATTTCAAGATCTAATTTAATAGGGATGAGAGTGCCAAAGCCATTGTTTTAATCTAAATCTTCATCCAATCTATTATTAGGGGATTTCAACAAGTTTAACTTAGATATATGCATAGTGTTCATTCTTGGCTTGTTTGACATGAAATTCTCGAGATAGTTCTCAATTGTTTCTGAGATTTTAACCATGTGGCCTTTAATCTTTCCTTATAACCATAGTGATAGCGATGAATGGTGTATACCTACACAAAAATGTAAAAAACTTTAAGTAATAATTAAAAATAAGAAAAATTGATAGATTTGACATCATACCTGTTTCTCTAGCAACTTCTACTTGCTTGATATTATACTTATTCATAATCTCTTGCAATCTTTATTTAATTTCTTTGTCTCTATCTAAGTCATATTAGTTCATCATTATATTAAATCGTAATCTACTAATACTAAAAATTTATATTATTTTATAATATTAATTAAATTAGATTCGATCTAATATATCATTTAAGATGCAATCAGACCTTTATTCGGATTAACCATAAACCGACTAATCAACCAATTCGTCATCAACTATTGATGACTCATAACCAACAATTGTCTCTCTTCGTGAGTTGAGAGATGACTACGCCTAAGCCCAACTTTTGATGGAGAACCGCATCATGCCAATTGACTTGCTAGATAAGTTCGAACAAGTCATTTAATTCTTCGCAGTCGACCCACTTAAGAGACTGTATCCTGACCCCGACTACAAAAGATTCTTCTTTGGTGAATTTCTTAATGGAATCATCAAAAAGATTGTCACTGTTAGAGATTTAGAGCCAGAGGTAAGTTAAATATTATTAAGTTTAATGTAATCTACTATAGCACTAACATATCCTACCTAAATTGTTTATGGCATTAGTAGATTTCTTCGGATAAGAAATCGACAGAGACAATGTCGACATGGCAGATGCAATGAGATGGCTTTTTAATTAATCATGCACTCTTCACACTTGCATGTTTTAATCAGAGGAGCATATCCAAACTAATATTCTTGATCCAACTTCCCTAATTAACAAATTGACTCCAGAGGATTACGCCTGGAGAAAGGGTTTGAAGGAAGGGGACAAGATTGATGCCTTGAAAATTGATATGGAATACAACCTTAAGATGTGGGCAAAAGCTGATATTACAATGATCACCAATGATATCTTACACATTATGTTTGAAGATGACATCCCTTAAATTTCAAGAAGATAAGTCCACTGGTACTCTAATGACATAGCTCCATACAACACCAAGAGTGCCGGTGATGAATGGCGTAAACACTTAAAAGTGGGTGACTATATTGATGCCTTCGACTCAACTAAAGCCTGGTACTAATCGATTATTCACGGCAAGGAAGTCGTAATGGAAGATGAAGGAAGAGAAGTCATTAAGTACAGAGTAGGATTCAAGATGTACCATCCTGATGGCAACAAAGAAGACGATGAAGGCAAGAAATACTTTGGATGGTCAGAAAAGTTCGATGAGACCATCCCTGCTTACAGTCCAAAGATTCAGAAATTTCAAACTTATGCCAAAGTAATTGGTGAATCACAGAGGGATCAACAATCTGCAAGATACGATGATATTGTTGATGACTAAATGGATGAACTTCTTTATGATAAATCTGAAAGTAAAATTCAAGTTTATGCTGTTGTGAGAAGAAGACACAGATCTGCACTCTTAGTCCAATTTCTTAACAGGTTTGGAGAAATTGGCGGTTACTAGAAAATATTAGATAAAATAAATTAAGACGATAATGATGCAACTACTATCGAATTGGTCTTCTTTTATCTAGATGCTATAACTGCTGCTAGTTCAATGTTCAATAAAGTATTCTTAGATGAATATATTCCAAAGCTTGAGTAAGCAGTTAGAAAGAAGATACTAACTGCAAGCTAAGCATCTTTAAGATAAGTGAAAAAGGAGAGAATAGATGGCATAGTTCATGCCTTAATAGGTGGCTTAAAAGGAAGATTAGGTCTCAGTTACTAAGAAAGAGAACAAGAAATGTGCTTATTCAACCTTGAAATTGCTTCTTTGTTTTTGTAACAACAATTCTTGGAGAAGCGTATTGATGGTGCTAAAATCATATCTGAAGTTAGCAAAACTGCTAATCTCAGTACTTTTACAATAGCAACTGAAGTAATACTTGATCCACATGTAAAAGCTTAAAGATAATCATTTGCCAGCGAGGTTATCAAGAAACTTAAAGAAGGTAGAGTACTGTTTCAAATCTTTTCCTAAGAAAGAGGTCACTCTGAATTAGTGTAAAGATCCGAGGAATTACTAAAACTTTTCATAACTCAAAACTCTCTAAGTTAAGAAGAACTAGAATACGTATGGGCTTCAACAAAGCTTGATGAGACAACCAGACTTGAGCTATTTAAACATTTCCATGAATTATCAACTAGGCTAAGGGAAAACGAAATCCTATTTATCATTAATCAATTAGATTAAGTACCATTGAACAAAATAGTATTGCAAGAAATTGAGTTAGTCCATGAATTATCTAAAAGATCACGTAGTGCAGATTCTTCATATGGACCTAAGGCTATTGATTACTTTTGGAAGATTGCTTTTTCCAATTAAGAGTAAGATTTATCCTATTATTTATATTTATTAGGAATGTTGAAAAATCAAATGTTAACTATGCAATTAGTGCCATTTCAGACATTATCAAAAACTGGGACAATGAAAAGAAACACATATTAGTTGAGAAAATTATTGGAAACTTAAAAAATGTAAAATAAAATTTTGCCTTAATTATCTAATTTTTAGAACATTGAGGGTTTATTATCAATTAAGATGCTCAAAAAGATTCTAATGAATTTCTCATAATCTGTCGAGTTGATAAATGTCACATCTAATAAAAATAACTATCAGACAGATCTAGAGGACATTATGTCAAATGATAGACCAAATCAAAACTAATAACAAACAGATGATGATGTGAATGAATAATTCCCAACTAAGAAAGTACCTGAATAATATAAAAGCAGAACTAACTATATTTGTCATTTAGAGTTTGAACATAATCTCCTCGAACTGTTTTTCTCTAACTTCACTCACTACCTATTTAAAGCAAGAAGCGTTTATAGAAAGAAATGCGAGTAAGATCCTTCATATAGTATGAAATCAGTGACTGATGTAGTATTATGTGAAAAGTTCATTCACTCAGAGTAAATCTCTGAAAGACTAGAATTCTTAAAGTATATTGTGAGCAACTCACATGTCTAAATGCAAACTCACTAATTATCTCTGCTGTGGAACGAGTTAATTGTTCATAGTCTCTCAATCTAGGACTCTGATACATTTTACAGATGGTTAAAAGAAATCTGTGATGATCTTGCCTAAAGCGATGATAACGATGACATCAAATCATTAGTTGAGTTCTTCCAAGAAAAATTCTCATAAGATTCCAATGTCTTCAGAACATTGAGTCAAGAGGGATTTAGCTGTATTGAAAGCTTTCTACTACTGGTGAATGAATACAATGAAAAGATAATTAAGGTTGTTAACCTAGATGCAGTTTAAGTTAAGAAGTTTACAGCTTTCAATAGCGTAACTGGAAAAGAATTTCAATCTTATTCATTCAACTAAAACGGAAAATCTAGCACCTCAGATGGGGATGAATTGGAGTTTCTTGTTAATACTGAACCATCTAATATTGATGGCATCTAGGCAATATGGAAAATAGCTATAGAAGCAAATGAAGCAAGAGTCTATGAAAAAGCTATGCAATTACTTGTTAAACTATACTCTCAAGTCACTTTCAAACTTGTTTCTAGACTTGCTGAGTTTGATGATGAGTTTCTTTCTAAGTGTATTTCAATAATAAACGAGTAAAAAGCTATAATAAACTTAAGACAAGAAAAGCCAAAGGATGAATTTGAAAAAGTTGAAAAGCCAATCTCTGCATTTAGCACAATCACAAGTACAAGTCTTCAGAAACTATTGCCACCAGAAGAGAGAAAAATACTGAGATATCTTTTGCTAATTAAAGAGTACATCAAATAATCAGAAAGATTAGGAACTTTAGGAGTAAAATCACACTCTAGTCTTTTAAGAGGGGAATTACTCCACTCCATTCAAATAACAACATCTTTAGGATATGGGAAAGAGTCTAGAAAGTTTGAAGTTTCAGCCTAGAGTAATACTACACTTTATGATTTTAGATTAATGGTTGCTAAGCTAAATCCTGAGTATAGTGTGTACCCTGAAAAACAAGAAGACGGCTCATATTCATTCTATTAAATGATTGTACCAGATTTGGTTACATTATACCGATATACAGGAGTAACTATCCTAAAAGATTTAGAAAATGGTAAAACTCTGGGAGAGCTGAAATTCAAGCAAAATGAATAGCTTAATGCCTATGAAAATAAAACCCTCATTAACTAAACTATTCCACTTTTATCTTCAGATTAGGCCGAACTTAGTGAAAATGCTAGAGAAGTATTTACTTAGGTATTCAAGCGATTCTCCATCGCCGATGAAAATGATCCAAGTAAAAGAATCATGAGTAAAAAAACATGTGCTTTATTCATTTAGAATTGTACTGAAGAAGAGTTAGTAACAGAAGAAGATATTCGGGTACTTGGATTGTTTGAGATGTATGATCTTGATAAAGATGATATCATTTAACTTGATGATTTTATGAAGTTCTACAGAAGCTGCTGCTTTACAAAAGAGAATGTTGTGAGAGATAACTTAACTGCTTTGAAATATAGATACAACTTAACACCATTTAGAGAAGATAGAAACAAAGGCGTTTTTATATATCAGCAAAGATAATAAATGGAAGATATGCCAAGATATAAACTCTCTAACAACTCAATCTATTTTGACTCTATTTTCTCTTTACTTGATAGCTAAGCAGATATTGCTACTAGTGCTTGGAACCTTATCAAGTAAATTACTACTAAGCCAGACCTTTATAAAAAGATTAAGAATCTGAACCTTGACGAGAACTTCTAATGGGATCAAGTAATTGACTCCTCAAGCATTTACAAGATTCTCTATACCCTTTAGATCATTGAGTCTATGCTTGAAGACATACCAGAGACTTAAAGGACTAATTTTGATTAAATCTAAGAGAAAAGCGTATGGATTGAAAGGTTTTTATCTGTAGGAGGATTCTAGGAAATTTTAAAACTATTCGAGGTATCTCTTAAGCTAATCTCACAAAAACCTATTGATCTACTTTCGAAATTTGAAAAGAACTTCCTTGAGTACATGCTAAAACTTATCAGAATTTTCATTATGTCGGCATTCGCTGCTAATGATGCTAGTGTATACGATTTGCTAAACCTTGTAAAAAGAACTAGTTCTATTTAAGATAAAGTTGATAAAGAAGAAAACAAAGAAACTTAGAGTAACGACCAGCCTTAAGTAGAGAATGGAGCAAATGATCAAGATATTTATGCAACTCCAAATAAAAAGACAAACCAAGGAGTTCCAGTCAACACAGATAAGAACCAAAATTATGATAACGTTTAAGTAACAGAGGATCTTCTCTTTGGTTAAGACTATGTTGGTGTTACTGATAATGCTGTAGTTTAGGTGAAAGATGGATAAAAGGTAGCAAACTAGGAAACAAATAAGAATTAGTTGTCAACCTAACATAGATAGATTGAAAATGAGAATGAAAGATTTAGTGAACTTGCAAAAATCATGAGAGAAACAGGCCTAGGAGAAGTTATCATAGAGAAGATTAACTTTAAGGATTTACAGAAAGAGATTTTAGAAATAATATCACTTATTCTGAGCAAGAAGGAAATCAGCAATGCTGATGCTATGATTTTGGAGAACAATTTCAGTCTTTGGGTTGCAATCCTAGTCAAGAATGACGACCTGATTAATGATTTTTACGGATTCGAAAGACCAGAAGAAAAGGCGGGTATGTTTGGAGTGAAAAATGCTGACTAGTTAATCATTACAGGTTTGTATACTTACAAAAGCTTCAGAGTCAGAGAAGAAGTCACAAACACTCTTTCCTGTATCGCTTCAAGAGTTTAAAGGAATAAAGGCAGATTAATGCTGTTCTACTTATTGGACTTGCTAGAGAGAAATTTCCCAAGAGAAGACTAGTATTACCTTACAAGAGAGTCTAAAGCATTCTTTGATTTATTTGCTTCCTTGATTGATGAATACTTCACTTTTATGAAATAAAATCAAGCTAGTCCTTAAAACAATGAGTTTGAACATCTTAATAAGTATGACATGTACAATTTACTGAAAGTTGCCATAGAGAAATTAAAGAAGCACTAACCTAAGGAGAGTAAGTCCTCATTAGTTGAAGACAAGACCCTCATAGGATATTTCAACATTGTAGAAAAACTCGTTTTATACTTAAGAGATGATAGCAAAACAAGATTACAGAGTGTAATGAATGAAACTGGATTACTACATGAACTATTCTATGAATAACTATTCTTTGATCCAAAAAGTATAATGAAACTTGACAACAAATGTAAGACCAAGGAATCAAGAGCTTCTTGTTATTCAGTTCTGTAAAAGGTTATAGAATCTTTAGAACCTAAAGAGTTAGCTGAATTTTTAGAGAATGATCTTTGGGGTATATTGAAAGACCTTAAGAATCCAAAGACCTGGAAATACGTCCCATCTGACAATTCAAAGTAATCAACTTCTTATTGTGGCATTAGAAATCTCGGAAATATTTGCTACATGATTGCTATGCTGCAACAATTCTTTATGGTTCCTCAATTTAGATATCACTTATTAAAAGCAGAAGATGATAGCAAGCCTGATATTGTTCAATACAGAGGAATGAGTATTGATGATAACATGCTGAGATAATTGCAGAGAATGTTTGGTTATTTAGAACTCTCAGAAAAGCAAGAATTTAACCCAGCTGAGTTCTGTTTCTCATTCAAAGACTACGAGGGTAATCCTACAAATACAGCAATTCAAGCAGACACCTAAGAGTTCCTTAATATCTTCTTTGATAGACTTGAAAATACTCTCAAATAAACCTCACAGAAGCATCTTTTAGATGGAGTTTTTGGTGGTAATTCATGCTCATAGCTGATTTGCCAATCATGTGGTAATATCAAAAATATCAAAGAGAACTTTTATAACTTGAGTGTTCCAGTTAAGGACAGAAAAGGCTTAGATAATAGTCTTGAAAAAATGATAGAGGGCTCAATTATTAATGACTACAGATGTAGTGCTTGCGACAAAAAAGTTGATGTTTTTAAGAGAACACTTATTGGAGAAACACCAAATGTTCTCATTGTTCATTTGCAAAGATTAGTCTTCAACTTTGATACCTTTTAGAATGATAAAATCAATACTCGTTTTGAATTTCCCAACGTCTTAAATCTTAAAGACTACTCCTTTAAAAATGTGATGACTTAGGAGGGTAAATAAGCAACAAGTTCTTCATCAGAGGATGAAAACTCAGAATATGTTGAAAAACTTATGTAGATGGAAGATGCTGAATTTATCTACAAACTAACAGGTGTGATAATTCATAGAGGTACAGGCCAGCATGGTCATTATTGGTCATTAATCAATACCAAAAGAGGTAGCGAAGAATTAGATGAGACTAAACCAGAATGGGTATAGACTGAAAGGGATACATGGAGAGAGTTTAACGATGAAACTGTCAAGTTCTTCTCATTCAGTGACCTGAAGCAAGAGGCTTTTGGAGGCTCATCTGATGCTGGTGGTATAGGAGATATTCATGATGATGAAATGAGTTCTTACTTGTTTAATATTGGAGGAGCAAGTTCCTATGGGAAGAATGCTTATATACTTGTGTATGAGAGACAGAAAAAGAAAGATCTCATAATTTTACGCAAGAAATAGGTAACGATAAGTCAAACTGAAGATCAAGCTCTGGAATGCGCCGATACCGCAAATTCTAGAGCAGATCAATTAGAATAGCAAGAAGAATTTGAATAGGTTCTATAACCCTATAGAAAAATTGATCCATATGTACCTGATTGGATTAGAGCAGAAGTATCTTAAGATAATGTAATATTCTTAATGGATAGATATATCTACTGCGAACCCTTCTTTAACTTACTAAAATCTGTGTTCAAGCATATTGCAAACAAAGTTCTATTGTGCCAACATCATTATAGTATAGATTACATAAGATATTTCACATAACTCAAGAAAACTACCATGAAGCTTGCACACAAAGCAGTATTTGAGTTGCTTGCATATTACTATTACAATTCATAACTCAGCGATATTTTGAATAGTTTACAGAGTATCATTCAGTTCTGTGATTCCTCATATTCGTTGAGTAGAGGATCAGAGTCAATTCTTGGTGAGTTCTTAGAATTAGCATACTTTTAAGATAACCTGACTCATTTTATGAAAGTTGCATTGGAATGTACTGATAAATCATCTCGTTATTACGTTTGCAAGGTTACATCAGTAATTATTAACAAGGTCTACAGATTATGGGATGAAGCAGAAAATAAAGAGCATGAATCATTGTAGCAACTTAAAGCTCAAGTAGATTCTCTAATTGTTCATTTTGTTGCCACTCTTGGTGAGCCTACAAGCTTCTAGAATTGGTCTAGAATGGAGTAATTTTTACGCATGCTCTATGATATTGCCCAAGGAGGTCATTCATAGGCAAGAAGATTCTTAAGTTCAACAGATGTCATTCCACATTTGATTGAGTTTACTCTAGGTAATAGAAGCCCATAAGTCAAGAATGGTAAGCAACGCAAACAACTTTCTGGTGAAGAGCCTTTCTTAGAACCTATCGTACAACTGATCTGCTTACTAACAAGATACACTCTCACTAAAGAAATGATCAACAATGAGGAATATTGGGATGATGATGTAACTAATCCAGCTCCTTCAACATTACTAGGGTATGATCCTAACTTAACAGATAGACATCATAGATTTGAGACTACAGATTAAGCAATGTTCTACTACTTCTAATCAATATTCATTGATTACATTTAATACATGGGATTTGACACTTTAGCAGTTGGTAACATGTTGGCTCATTTAAGTTATAAGAGCCTTTCAATTACAAGAGACATTTGTGAAAGTCAGTTGCGTGGTATATCCAAGAATGATTTTGATAGAGTAAAGCATTATTTAGATGCAGTCACCCAAATTGTTTTAGTTAGGGACAATTTGTAAAATACCAAATTAGAATGGATTTTTGGTATAGCTCAACCCATCTCATATGATTTGATCATGAGTGATTCAAATAACGAGAATGAACCAAAAACTAGAATCGGAGTAAAGGTTCTATTCTCAAATAATGATGAAGTTTACAACTACAGAAGTTACTTGTCAACTTAAGATAGCATTGACTCACTCTTGCATTTACTTTGGAGATACAAAGGCAGAATGGATTCTTACACAGTTAACTGCCTTTAATCATTGTTGAACATAATATCCTAAGATGACAATGTTGCAGACTATTTCTCAAACATCCCTGGCCCTACTTATTAATATGCTAGATATACTGACTGGATCAAGCCCTACTTAAATGAGCAATTGATTGATGCAAGAAAGGGATATGCAGGCAGCTTTTCTTAATAAAAAGAGGAAAATGTCATTAAAGCCTTGTCGCTCTATGAAAAGTATGAGAAATATCTAGAAAATAAAGATGGTGCCATTCACTCTAAGATCGAAGATAATCTAAAGCCAAGTAAATATGAAGATGAAACAATTATTGACACCTCAACTAATGCTAATATTAAGAGTGATAACGTAGAAGAAAACGTTAAGAACCTTATTGATCAAATTATTGATACTTCAACAACAAAAGTTCCTAATAATTTGCAAAATGCTAAAAATCAAGCATAAAACAAATAAAACAAACCTTAAACAGTTATTCCATGCACTCCTTAGCCATACATCATTGTTGATTGTATTCAAGAAAATTATGTAGGAAGCCTAACAAAAAATGGTGTGTAACTTTAATCTATCAGTTTGGATTGTACATTTACTAAGAGCTAACCTACTGGCTTTACAAATTTAAGCTTACCAAAGAACTTATTCAGCAATTTTAGAGAATCTCACAAAGGAGGTAATAAAGCATCATAGCATCATAAGAATCAAATTGAATAAGAGCTTCAAGCCAAATGTATAGATAACTATTTCTAATCATCAAACATTAAGAACAAAGTAAAAAACAATAACACCTAGTTTGGAGATGATTTTGGTAAAGTAATCAAGGATGATGATAAGCAGTGGAGAAAGGTTAATGACCAGGATGTATACGATATCGATGATGAAGAAACAGGATATACCTAGGATAATGAAGGCAACTAAAATAACATTTAAGATGCAGATAATTACGATGGTAAGAGACACAACAGCGGCATAGATGAAGGTTTGGATGATGATGACGATATCAACAATTTAAACCTCTAAGATAACCAAAATGAAGAATAGCATTCCCATTAAATTAAGAGAGATGATGGAGGCTAAAATCAGTAAAATAACAATGACGGTAATCGTGCATAAAATCTTGCCGATATAGATAGAAATTATGACAACGGCAATGATGGTTCAAACTAGAATTAGCCCATAACTTACAAGATTAACATTTTAAGTGATGAACAGAATGATAATCAAACTAATGTTGAGTAGATGCAAGTATCAGGATAAATTCAATACAACAATGATAACGAAGAGGATGGTAACTATGAACAAAAATAACAAGATAGTGCTGATAATTAAGAAGATTCTAAAGATCAAGAAATTATCTGGCCTTGTGGAATCATCATTAATTAAGGTCTAGTTTTGAAATATGTAGCTACTAATTCTGGAGACTATCCAGTTAAGATATGTATTGAATTTGTAGATCCATTTGCAGATATTGAAGATGATAACAATGAAAATCAGAAGCAAAATTATAACAATGATGATTATACACTTCTGTAAGAAAGATATAGATATCCCAAAGGATGTTTGGAATATTTTTTGAACCCTACCCAAACTAAAACTCTAATATTTGTTCAAAAGTATGATCCATGGAGTGACTCTTAGGGTACTTATGAGAAGTATGTAAGGTTGTCAGTTGTTTAACTAGACAGTAACTCAAACGGTAATGGTTATAATGACTCAAACTTGTAGCACAATAATAACGATGGTAGTGGCCATAAAGAAGAACCTGAGTCATAACAATTGCAAGTAATTGATGAAACAGAGGACCAAGGTGTAGATCCTCAAATTAACGTTTCAGATTCAAATATTTAGAATGTAATTGATGGCATACCTCAAGGCAGTAATGGTGCAGAAGGTGGCGTTGGCGGGGATGACTATGGTAGTGAGCCAGTTATTGTAGATGGTATGAAACAATGCCAAATCTGCACTCTGTTTAATGACGTTACTAATGTCAGATGCGATTGTTGCGATTCAATATTTTGATTTTGGAACTGAATTTAAAGAATAGAAGAGAAATAATTGATTTTAATATTATGAGATATATTTTAAACCTTTTATAATTTATGTTAAAAAAATATTTAATACCTGAATTCTATTTTCATATTTATTATAAATTTCTTTATTTACGGGGTTTTGGGGT
>LAST02008639.1:0-11664 GCA_001273305.2 Sterkiella histriomuscorum
AAACCCCAAAACCCCTTTTGTTAATTATATTTGGTTTTAAAAGATATTACAAATAATAATTAATGATGAAATCAAACACTCTCAGATTATAACTTGTATATATAATATCTTAATTTCTTGTAGAATCTCTCAAACATCTTTGGATCATCTAATTGCAATCTGAAAGCTTCATATGTATCTATTTACTCCTCTCTTTTCTTGTTGACTATTTCAAATCTATCAACAACATTGACTTGAATAAAGTTCTGTCCCATTCTTTTGACATTATTTAGATTTTATGAGTCAAATGCCTTTTAAACTTCCTTGGTTTTAACATCAACAATTAACAAATGCTCATCTGTGAGAACAAGTATGAAACTCTCTTTGGGACTTGCATAATGTAAGGCATCAACGAAATGATCCTTGGAATAGATACCTCTAGATAGTTTAAGAAGGTGCTACACTACTATTGCGTGGAATTCATCGTATATCTTAATTAGTTGTTGTTTACCGTAGAATGGTCTCATCAATCTTATCTTAGCTACTTGTTTATCATTGGATGATGCAGTGTTCTTAATACCTTCAGATGTTTTTGAGAAGAAGTCAAGTGCTCCACTGATTGGTTTCACTACAAGTCCACTGACTCCTTTGTATGTGCCTTTTAAGAATCCAGTGACTCCGTCCTTCTTGGCACCTGCATATGGATTTTCGACTACACCTGTGATACCAGAGGCTATTCCCGTGAATGTTGACTTTAACCCATAGCCAAGTCCTTCCAGTACATTTTTGGGTTTATCCATGTTATCTTCCTCTCTTTTGTTTATAAATTCCATATCATCAGTGATAAACAATAGACCTTTTGACACGGATGATATCATTTTGGATGCTGATCCAAATGTTCCTTGAACAGTGTTTTTAATCAGACTGCTAGTTCCTTCCATAATACCTTTGCCACCCTCTAATGGTCCTTTTACCATTCCTTCGATTGGTTTATAGAAGAAGTCTTAAACTCCAGTTCCCATATGATTAATGAAGTTAGTTGGGTTTCCTAAAATATTACTTGATCCTAAAATTGTAAACAGATTCTTCTTAAGTCTCTCACTATAATGATTATAAAGTAAATTGCCAATCTCTTGAGGCGTTCCAAAAATATTGTAAGAAATTAGAGAATTGATTCTAACAGGTGCATTATCTACATTGGCAAGTGTTAATCCAAATGTTTTGAGTTTATCAAATACACTAAATGACTTCTCAGCAGAGTCAATATCCATCTTTACTCTAGACAAAAATGTAACTTCTATATCAATTGGACTAGACTTATACTCACGTATGTATAACTTCTTTCCCTTGCTTTCAATATTATAATTCATCCAAGATTGACTATGGAGAGCACTAAAAGTATTTGAACTAAAAGCATTACTTGATCTCATGTTGCTTTGTTAGTTTTTCTTCATTTAAAGGTATTATGACTCAGTTGATCTCATATTTTATGATTACCTTAAAGATTATAAATCTTTTTGAGATTTAGGTGTCGACATAGTATTTCTTCTAAAATCATTATCTAAGAATTCTTCATCTATTAGTGGTGGCTTCCTTTTATTTTATTGCATTAATTGATTTTGAGATTCTTCATCACTATCCTCATTTTTAGATTCCAAAATCTAAAATAATTTGCTTTCTTCATTTTCTTGAATAAATGACATCATCGACTCATCATTATAATACAGCCAATCATCTCCATGTCCAACTTATGCGACCTTAAAAACTTCATGTACTCCTGTGATATTTGTGTGCATATTATCAGTAATATTTGATACGAATCTAAATATATAACCAATTAATTCATCATCCATTTGAAGCACCATAGTTTGAACAAGAAAATCAATCTGATCAAAGAAAACAACATTAGGTATATCTTTTCTCATTCTGATTGCAGAATTAAAGAAATCTTTAACGGGCTCATCTTTGACTTATTTTTTATCTTTCTTTGCTTTCTTCATTTAATCTCTCTTTTTTATTAAATCTTTTGGATACATTATAATTGGGAAGATTTACTTCATACTAATATTATTGTCTATTTAGGAATAGTTAATTTTCAACTAAATTTCTCTTTATTCCTCTGTATCTACAATGATAAACTTAATACCCTCAAAGTACATAAATGCAAACTCCTTTCGGATGTTTTAATAAGTTTTCACTATTAATGATACTCCAATAGCTGATAATTAAATGTTTATTGTTTATTTCGGTATATAATCAGTGTTCTTTTTCTCTTCTTCTTTCTTTCTTTTTAAAACTTCTTCTAGAGATATGTCAGAAATTGTTAGAATTTTTGAGTATCCATTAGTAATTGTATAGATGAAAATCTAAAATTGTTAATTTCTTCGAAATTCTTATGGTAAAGCAACTTATAGATTTAGATCTAGATTATCTGGAGGAATATCATTTTTAATATGCTCATATTTATTATCTATTTATGCCAAACTAGAGCTAAAATACTTGCATGTTATTAGATGCTCAGCTTATGGATTTGTCCATGAAAAAGTATTACTTTCTCCAGGTTTGAGTACATCAGCATGATGTGGATGATCTTTTTGATAG
The DNA here is from genome assembly GCA_001273305.2 of Sterkiella histriomuscorum. Lineage (NCBI taxonomy): Eukaryota > Ciliophora > Spirotrichea > Sporadotrichida > Oxytrichidae > Sterkiella > Sterkiella histriomuscorum. The sequence continues at coordinate 2,581 of LAST02008639.1, forward strand.
TATTGAATTTGAACTAACTTAGATCTATTTTCAATCTTATAAGTGGGAAACTTTGAATTTTCTTCAGAGAACGTAACAAACATTATTTAATTAGTTTCTTACAGATCTTTTTCTATTAAAATAAATTTGCTTTTAGCAATATTTTAAGTGCTTCTATTGAGTATTGTTATTCTACCAACTTCTTTTATAGAGAATTTAAAAGTCCAATCAAATGACCCATCATCAAATTCAGCTCCTTCTTTTTCTACACATTTTAGAGATATTAATTCTGGCTTTCTAGCATCATTAAAGAAATATGGCATTCTTTAGTCTGGTACAACTATTTGAATATCCTCACTTGAATCATCCTATCTAACTAATAAAGTTTTCTTTGTTTTATTTATGAAAACGTAGCAGGGACTTATTGTCGTCACTTTGGTATATATCTCTTCATCAGCACCTATAGAAAATATTACAGTTAAATAATTACTTACAGGCTAAAGATAATTATGTTTTGACTCTAAATTCAAAGAAGGAGTATTTTGATTTCCTTATTGATATTTAATTAGTTACTGCAGCAACATCAATATAAAAAGGATCTGAGAAAGATTTTGGAATATTTGGATGATCAATACAAGCCATAACTTTTTGTTTCTATAAATAATATTATGATTAAACCAATTTATATATATATTTACATTAGAAACTAGTACGACAGAGTTATCTTATGCTAATACTTATCCTGCGGCAGGTAACTTTTTATCATAATAAATTATTATTCTTTAGTCAGTATTGTTTATTATCACATTTCTGACATATAATGTAATTTAAACCCCGGCATTTTTGGTAGTGGACATTCTAGCAACAACTTCTAGAACACTTCCATGAACCTCTGTATCTTTGATCATAAATACCTTTTCCTATTTAAACTCATCATGCTTAATATTAGCTTCAGCCCATTAGAAGCAATTCTTTTACATTAAAATATCTTCACTCTTTTATTAATCATTATCAAGTGTGAATATGAAATGAATAAAATCACTTAGATTGTAATTGTAGAGTTGTAATGTTTGCCCTTTTGCAATATAGAACTCTTTTTATTCATATTCAAATGTTTGTGGTTTGTCTTTAATTTTTGGTTTCTCCTTCACAATCATATTAGTCTTTATTTTTAAGTTGCATGGCAAGGCATTTTTAATGACGACTGGAGTTTTAATATTTATGTTGTAGCATTTTTTAAACTCACTTTTAACTTTAGTAATAACACTAAATTACTTTCCATGATTAAGGTAAGTCTAAAAGAATGTTAATTAAATGAAAACTTACTGTTTTATTTTTGGGAACTTTTTCTATAATTGTTTTGAATTTAATTGAGTTTGACCATTAGTTCGGACTTTTTGTACAACTAATTGAAAATCTTAAATTCATATCTTCAAAAGCAATTGGGAAACACTGCATTGGTTTTAATTCAATAACCTTAATAAGTGATAATCCATCTTCAGAAAGTACTCTCATCTAATAGTCTAGATCGGTCATATTATTTATAACATAAGGAGATCTTAGCATAAATACTTTTTTCATATTTTCGAATTTAACTCCATATCCAACATAATCCTCTTGGAATGCATTCTATTTTTTGAACTCATGATGATAATGATTCAAATCCCTCAAATTAACATCTATAATGAAATTAAGATTAAAATTATATAATTTTCATACTTTTAAGAATTGATTATCCTTCTTCGAATATAACATTTATATAGTCTTGTTTTCTAACAAGTTCATCTCTAGTTATTCTCATTAGCTATTTAGCTTCTTCTTCATAATCAACTTCATAATCTATTTATTCTCCAGGCTTTAAGGTATAAAATTTCGGAATTTAAGAATGCTTTTTGTGGCTAATTTCTGATTAAAACACTCTTTTTATTGTTACTGATTTCGCACAATGATTAACTATTGTATAAGGTGTAACTTTATACTCAAGCCTATTTTAATCTAATTTACCATCTTGGTTTTTTCTTTGTTAAGATATTGATTAATTCTGGCTTAGGAAGCTATTGTTAATTGCAAAGTTTTATGAAAGACTATTTCTACTACTCAATTGATTGCTAATTACATTATTCATTTAATTTTGCTCTTTTTATTCCTTCTCTTATAATTAAAGATAAGTCTATATCATCATTTGCAAAAGTTAGTTTGAGATATTGATGTTCAAATCATTTCTAAAGCTTAGTAGAATAAAATTTTGATCTTTGTAAGAGTCAGACAAATATTAGATTTTTATTTTCTCTATTAAAGGTTCCCATTCACCTGCAGTAGAATTATAATAACTAACCATTCCTTTTATTTATGTGTCTCCGACTCTCTTATCTAATTCATCTTACACCTTGTAAAGGAAGTTATGTATATTCATAGATAGTACTGGATAAAATGTGTTATTATGATCATTTATAACAACTATTTAAATTCCAGAGGATTGGATTCTTTATAGTTTTTACTCAATTTTGTCATAGTCTATAATCATATCTTCAATAAAGTTATCAGGGTCTCTCTTTTTAATTTATTGCTTCATTGAATGTCTTTATGGAGTTACATCTTCGTTCTTATCTTCCTCTATTAGACTCAATCTATTTTATCTTAAATGCTCATCTCTCCTAGCTTTTATAGTATTTTTCCTGCTGCCTAGTGAAGTCAACATCTCAAGAGCTTTTTATGTGGTTTTATAAGCTGATGATTCTTCATCTTAAGTATCTTTTTATTTAATCTCCTTTAATAATTTGTCCTTTGATTGTTTTTTCTCTTCAATAGTCTCTACTCTTTTTAAAGTTTGTTATTTCTACCTGGAATATATTTTGAAAAATTCGTTGAAACGTTCAAAACTGGCATTAAATTCACCAAATAATTCAAGCAATAATCTAACATCTTAATAAGATATTTTAAGCATTATCATGTCCATTTTGATTTCACTTTTTTCAAAATTATAAAGTTTAAACTCTTGTGGTCTAAACTGTAGGTATCTAGCATAGAAATATGAAATATTGAATGGTTAAATGAGCTATCTTTTGCTTATTTCATCAAATTTATAAATTTCAAGATCGGACAAGTCACAAATGAAGGGACACACTTCGGTACCTTAAAATCTCATCCAAGATATAGGTAATTGTAAATTTTTACTTCCTAATTATTCTAATGAGCCCTATTCTTTAATTTAATTCCATAACTATGTTTTAATCCGTCTAATTTTTTCTCTTTTAAACTCATATTCTACGAAAGCTTAACATGCAATTGTTTTATAAGCTCTTTCGTTTTATTATATTTCTGGGGCAAAACAAAGCAAAGTTTCTTTAAAAGTTACTGTTAATTTCATTTCTGGCATCTCCTCAAAATCTGAATTGAACTCATTTGGTGTATCAAAACTGTTTTAATCATAGGTGGGCATACCTTCGGTGAAAAAATTGAATAACATCAGGTAAAAGTATGGATATACAAATAACTTTAATTTGCTAACATTTACAATAAATTCTTTGGCACCATTTGGATACATTTAAATAATTATCTACAATTGCTTATTACCTGATAATTATTCTTCAGAATCTTCATAATTTTATAAAATTTCTAATGGGTCTTAATCAGGAAGCAACTTATGAATTTGTGTTAATTTGCCAAACAAAAGCTACTTTGAATCTTCAGAAAGGAAAAAGCTGCTTACATGTTCAAAGCTAATATCATAGTTATATCTTTTATTTAAAAATACATCAATCTTAAAACTAGGACTTTTCAGGGCAAGTTAGGTCATTATTTATTCACTCTCATTTATTGTTAATTGTAAATACTAAGATTCTACAACTATTTAGGCTTTTCTTAAGAAATCTGTACTTCTAAAATATTCTTCTTCATTTTTAAATGAATATTGATCTTCTAAATAATCAGTATAACCCAGATTTAAATCCATACATCTTAAAATATATGTGAAAATTTCCTAGTTTAATTTGCACTAAAATATTGGATTTAATTCAATTAAAACTTTATAAGATTTGTCAAAGTCATGGCTATCAATCATACCTAAATATTTTGAACTATTGAGTAAAGAGAAAGATAAATCAAGATCAAATGGATCAGTAACTTGATATTGTTTATTATCCCCTGTTTTGTAGATTATACCCAGATCTGAGCCCATTATCATATACTTTGTTAAGAATACTTCTTTTTCAGGTGCATTTTTGAATCTTTCTTTTTCAGCAAATTCTGATGATGTTATAAAAATCTCACCTAAATCAATTTCCAACATATTCTTAGAGTAAGGTCTATCTTTTAAGGTTACATATGGTCTATGGATTTTTACATTCATTAACATATCATTCCTTAATTATTGCAAGTCAAAATCCATGATTGTTTAATAGTCCATTTGTCCTATCTAATTTATATCTGAGTGTTATTTTTAAAGGATATCAACCAAAATGTAAGGATCTGTGTCAGTAACAGCCCATAAGAACTTATCAAAAAAGTAATCTTAAATTCTGAATGCCATTTCATAGACATATAAGATTTTAACGTAAGAAACATCAAGATCTAAAATTGAATTTTTACCAGGGAGTTTTTTAGGACAATCATCTGTAAATAATTGAGTTTTAAAGTAAATCTCATTATAAGATTATTCTTCAGTGGTTCTTGCTCCAATTATTTCTCTTCTTTAAAATTATTCTCTTTTATCCAAATCAGCTTTCATTCCTTCTCTTGGTATAACAGTGTTTGGATAATTTGTTAAATCAAATACTTAGCATTCTTAAAACTTTCCTTCTATTATATCATGATCATAGAACATATAATAATTAAATGAAGATTATCCTACAGTGAGCTCAAATAAAGGAGTATGATAAATATGATGAGCAGTCATTATTGATAATCCAGATGCTTTTATCATGGCTTTTATAAGAATAAATTATATCTAATTGCAAGATTAAACATGAACTTTATCTTTATCAACACCTCCATTATTTTCATCCTCTTAACTCATTAATTAGTGCTGTAAACTTTCTAAATCTTATTTTCTGGATGATTTTACATTTCTAAAGAACTTCACTGCTTAATTAATTGTTATTGGTTCGAAAAGCATAAATAGTCTTCCTAAGTTTACATTAATTATAATTTCTGAGTCCCCAATATTAGGAGAGTATATATCAAAGACATCAATTTCAATTTCTAGCAAATTTTAACCTGCTTCATTTCTTATTAAGTCTTTATTTAGAATGTAGGTTTCTCTTATGTTTAAAGATGATAAGCTTATTAATATTTTGATTTCATAAGTAAATTTGATTAAATTAAGATTAAGATTTTATACTTTAGCCAATAGCCATCCTTATTAAGTTTAATTTTCACCCTTTTGTGGAACATAATCAGTTTGATTATATATTCTTAACTCAATATTACCAACTTAAAAATCTAATTTAAATCCGATTTAGTTTGGGTTCTTGTGGATAATGTCTGATAGGACATTAAATTATGATTTATCTTATGATTACAACAAAAGCTCTTATTACTTTTTGATAATTTTTTAAATAAATTCTTCTTTTGAAATTTTATCTTGAAATTTAATGTAAATCTTTTCACCTCCTTTAACTTTTACCTGTATTGTTAGTTATTATTCTTATTAATCAATCTTAAAATTTTGGATATCAACCTCACTGAGGATAGTTTCTAATTAGACATCTTTTAATAATACATAGTGATATGGCATCAGTTCTTTTTTGGTTTTGTAAAAGTAAATATAGTTATCTAAAATTAAGATTTATTTAAAATAATTTCTTTAGCTTACTTGTTAGTATAATGTAGTATTATGTTAAATAGCTGTTATACCCTCTGACTCCCCTTGTCTGCATATTTCCTTAGAATATACTTTCCTTCATGATTTTATCCTTAGACTCTTTTAGTTATCTTAAGTCTTCTTCTACTCCATGACTTTTAAGTACCTCAGTCAAATTCACGAGTCCATTGAAGACATCCGGACTCATATTTAGTTATAAAGCCGGTAACTTGGCGTTAACAAGTACTTCTGGTGAAGAAGTGTTATAGTTTTAGTTACCTTCTTAAATCTCCGATGCTCTTTTTAATATTGCTGCTTTTAAATCGTTTTTAATTGCTACATCTAATTCTAACGTCACTTCTTCTAGCACTTAAGCTCTGTGGTCATGTTTGTGATACTATAAACTCATCTCATAAATCTTTAGGTAGAATCTCTCATATTCATCAATCTCACCCTGTGTTTCATATTGGTTTTTGAATAAGATATTTCCTAGATTCACGATCCAAGTGCGATTTCTTAATTCTTCAGGTTCCCCCACAAATTCAGAGTTATGAGCTTTAAACGGAATTTCGATCGTAGGTGAGGCTATTTTAATGGTGAAATTATTTTACTTCTTTTGTAAAAGATCTTATACTGAAATCTAAAAAGGGTTTAAAAATTAAATAACTTACTTAGGTCTAATCCTTAATTTTTGATAGTTAATCCATAGCTTAAGCTCTTATTTCTTCTGTATAGTCAGCTTTGAAAAATTCTGATATTGAGTTGAATCCTTAAGCATCATATGAAATAAATATTGGTGACTATATTTTCAAATAAATGAGAAAGATTTATTATTACAGATTCAAAGTTGATATCAATTATATCATCTAATGAACTTCCATCTTTACTCAATTTTAATATCCATAAATTACTCTCATTTTACTCTATCATCTCCTATTTCTGGTCGAGTTTTTTGACTAAATGTTTCTTATTAATTTCTTAATTGCCTTCTTAAACAAATAATCCAGCATTTCTATTAAGTATTACAGCATCAAACGATTAATCCCTTAATGCAATAAGTTTGAGTATCATATCTTCCTGAAAGATTTCAATAGTTTTATCATTTTCAATCAGACTGATTTTACCCTTCTAAAAATTGCAGTATAGCTGTAGCTTCACAAGTTTTCCTTTTTATGCCTCAGTAAGATTTAAGTCATTCAAACTAAACTACGGTAGATCTGCGAGTGAGCTTTATATTGATGCTTTAATTGAGTCTATCTCTTCATCATTTAAAATAAATTCATCATCATTCTCTTACTATAAATTTGACTCTTTTAATTCTTCTTAATTTTAATCTTTTTGTTAGCCTTTTACTCCCCATGAGAATAAATAGGACATAATGCTACTTTCTTAGTTATCTTTGTCTTTTTATCTTATTTCTTTCTCTATTTTCTTTTTAATAACAATACCAATCCAACTAAAATTTAATTTTTAAATTTCAAATATATTTACTGTTGCAAGTCTTATAGATCAGTTGCTTGAACAATATGGAAGAATAAGAATTTATCTTCTTCAGAAAGATTATCATACTAAATTACATAATCATCAGTGATACATTTTCTTGCTAATTAAATAAGTTGTTTTCCATATAGCTTTTTTCTCCATTTAGTTAACTTAAATTCAGTCCATCTATTTTTATAAAGTTATACAAATTTTAATGAATATTACGATCCTTTCTTAAATCTGATGTCTTTTAATACACTGTTGATAGCATATTTCCACCACTCCACTGCATTGTTATTTTTGAATTAGACAACAGGCAATTCTAAATGACTAAAAGATTTAAACTCATCAGTATCTGTTAGTTTTGAATCCTAAATTTGATATTAATTTTATTATCTTGATAATAAATACCAATTATGATGATAAAATGTTTGTGTCTATTTATTCCTCTACTGCATCAAAAAATTCATCATCTTCATCTTAGCCAGTAGGAGTAACACCGCTACTCAGAGTATCTTATCTTAAGTTTCCGCTACTTTAAGAAAGAGCTCCATATCTTTTTGATAATTTCCTCTCATATTGATTTAAATTTTGAGATTCCTTATAAAATATTGGATAGATAGGCCTAATAAATTTATATTTCTTTACTGAATTTCTATATATGGAATAATTGGTTAATAGTAGAATATTCCTTACCCAGATTATCGAAATTTTGAAAATCTCTATATAAAATCTATCATTTTAAAAATTGCCTCATATTGGTTTTTGTGTAATTCTAGACCTAACTCATTAAGGTTTATTTCTAAATTAAACATTGGTTTATCTATTTCGATTTTTGTAAGTTGTGTTAATCTGACTTCTAGCTGAATTGGAAGAATCAAATAATTCATTCCTTAGACAATATGATCCTCCCTTGAAAACATTTGACTAAGCTTTTACTCAATTTAAAGATCAATTTCTGATTGAGGAATTGTACAATGAGTTGTCAAGTCAGCGTTTTACTAACTTTACATTTCCCCTATTAATGATAGCCTATTTTGATCTTAAACTTAGAGATATATTGCTAAACCTTCTATCTTTAATCTCTTATACAATGGTTTATCTTTATTTTCTGATTAAAGTCTGTCAAAAAAAGTTGAATCCCAATTACCGTTTGTAGTATTAATGCTAAGTTCTTTGAGTGTTATACCTAGTGAAAAATACTTATTTGGCATAGATATTGGATCTTCATATCTAATATGAATATTTTGGATTGTTAATTGTAAATTATCAACAATTTTTGTTACTAATCTATCGACGTACCCATCTTCTTTTTATTCCTACTTTTATGTAAGTTGAATCTTGAGGTTTGCAGCTAGCATTTATGCGAATTCATCAAGGATTTTCTTCTTGTACTGAAAACTCCAATTATCAATAATTTACCATTCTTCAGGTGATTTAGGTACCACAACTAAATAAAGTGTTTCTAACACTAATTCAACGGGAGCACTAGATAAACGAGTCCAAGGGACTTTCATGCTCAGTTTTTTAATTTTACCAAATTTTAATCTTAATGGCAATCCATTATTGTCAAATATATTTGGTTTTATCCTTAGATTTTCTAATAAGATATTTCCTCCCCATACCTATAATATAATATAAAATTATATTGATTACTCCAAAGCTTAAATTCTGCTTATCAATTCCTTCGACATATTTTCCAAGTTTTTATTGCAAAAACTTCTCTAATATTCCTTCGAACATTTTCTGAGTAATTAAAAAATGATTTATAATATTATAATATCTTTACATAACTTCTGATAACAATCTATGGGGTTTTGGGG